>BQNB010036407.1:0-39435 GCA_026074375.1 Tanacetum coccineum | reverse complement strand
GACTTGTAATCCTAGAGTCTTGTATGATGACGTGGTACCCCCTTGACCCACGACCCGATTATATTCCGCATTTTGGGGGTCCCACAAGTTAGCTTTCATAGTCCTAATCCTAACCAAAACCGTGCCCTAGGTTAGTGGTTTCATGGTTTCTAGTTAACTTCACATGGTTTTGTTAATACTTCCTAGTACATTCCTTAATTACATGATCTAGCTACAAGATTTACTAGGATTTAGCAAGATCTTAAGGTTTTTGTACATATGTATTTTGCCGCAGGTATCAAAGGAAAAGAGGGATCCAAAGTGGTCTTTATCCAATGTGTAATAGGTTAGTGGAGACATTAAGGACACATCTTAATTAAACCCTTATTGTACATGTACTTAGGGAGATCAAGGGAGATTTTCTAGTTAATTTAGCACATGGGACAAATGGTTTATGGGTTTCACTTGCCCATACTTGGCCAACTTGAGTTTTTAACATAACAATATAATAAATTTTGTGTTTAAGGTTTGAATGTGGGTATTGGTTTTAGTCTAGATAATTCTAGGTATTTTCGGGGTGTGTCTAAATGTATTTTATTGCGAAACGTATGCCTTTTACGTGACCAATAAAAATAAAATACGCAAGGTTAATAATTATCTTCCTAATAATTATATAACACTTGATTGATGTAATCCTTAATTTATTTGGTGACCGTTTACGTTAAATGATTATCTCTAGTCTACGCGATTTAGTTTGAAAGTTAAATTAAAAGTAAACGAGTATCAGACCAAAATAAATAGTGACGAATAATAGGAGTCGTAAAATGACCTGAAATTGAGAAATGTTACAAACACACCTTCAAAACAAGACAAAAAAACTGATTTTAGCCATGTATCTTTGGCTTTAATCTGTAAAAATCTTAAGATATACTTTGAAAAGGTAATTTTGAAACAAAGATTCTAAGATTTATCCGTAAAAATATCAAAAAGTTTAAGAAAATGTCTTGTTTTTCAGATAAAACCACACATAAACTTTATAAAACATTTTGATCTTGATTTTTCAAAAACAATACTCCAAAAATCAACCAAAGTTGTTACTCGCTCTGATACCAAATGTAAATGATCGAATATCACATATTTAGGATGATTTTTGTAGATCGGGGGGGGGGGGGGAGGGAGGTGAAGCCACATGAGATCCATGTTATTTTCTAGAGAGAGAGAGAGAGAGAGAACAAGTATAGATAGAAAAGTGTTATATTGAATAGATGAAATGAACACTACACACCCCTCATGGAGAGTCTTGAGGGGTATATATAGGCGTATTCTAGTATAAGTAAGTCAAAAGTAGTCCCTGTACTATAATCACGATATCTAATGTCACTTAGAAAGCTAACAACGCCCTTAAGATTCATACTATTTTGGTGCGCGTTGTTGATAAGGATTTTCATATATTATGGTTTTGCTTTAGACCATCAATCATATATGTTGTATGCATCTTACGACTACAAGTTCTACCTTTCTAAAGATAACAACTTTTTCCATAGGAACTAATATCCTTAGTAGTGAATGCATCTATCTTTTGTAACATCTTCAGTTTTACAATTATTAGCATGATACAAATTCTCCTTTAACAATGTTGTTAGGTTATTTGAAGAAAGAAAATTCCTTAACATTTAGTTTTTAAGAATGTTAAAAGTATTAATACCATGAACTACAACCCTAAATAAACTTTCCCAACATATGGCGAATTTGGCGATTTTGTTGTTTCATCAATTTGTCATTAAGTTCTTTTAATGTTATTCTTTATCATTAGTTTATTTTATTAAAAGGCAGCAGCTGCCATTTAATGCTGCCCTATGACCCCATTTAATGCTGCCTCATGACCCGCTCCATTCTCGCCAGAACCTGCCAGAATGTCAACCCGCCAAAATCTGCCAGGTCTGGGTCAACCCGTTATTTTATTACTTCGTTTATTAACAAAAGGTGGAATATATGTGGTGAGTTATGTGTTATACATTAAGGTAGGATACACGTGGTGGGTTATGTGTTATACATTAACAAAAACCATAAACACACCTTATATCCTCTCTCTTTCTCTCTCTCTCTAACTGATCTCTCTTTAAAAAAACAGATCTATATCCTTCTTCAACACAAAGCATACCATTATTAGGTGCAATAGTATTCACAAACATACCAGATTCTGCCTTTGCAGATATTTGTTTTATAAGATTCAGACTTTCTTTTGATTTTGGAGAAAAATTAATTTTGATTATACCATAAAGACAGTTTTAGGAACAAGATGTGGGTGAATAATTATCATCACCAAAAAATTCGAGAAGCATTTAAGATTTTTATATTTTTATATTTTTGTTACTCATTTGTGATGTTTAAATCTGATTTTAGGTATTTCTGTGATGCGGTTGCTATAATGCTATCGTTGTCGCTGTCATCATCAGGTTCAAGTTTGCTTAAGGTATTTTTAATCAAAAAGTTGGCGTTTTGGTTATTGTGTTTAAAAGTCGTTAAGCTCAAGTGAATAAGCTTATAAAGCTGAAAAAAGCGAACTTAAAAGCTTATCAAACTTTGAATAAGCTTATGAGACCAATACATAAGCTTAGAAAAACATCTCATTAGACATGAGAATAAGCTCATAAACTGGAAAATAAGTCAGCAAGTAGGATTACATTACGTTGATTTAATAGTCTCTAAGTTGAATAGCATAAAACCAAATGTTGCGTGTTGTTAGTGTAAAGGAGCACTTAGTTCTCAGATGGTATTGACCAATGCCTACTTAATAATGGATTCTAAGATGTTATGCCACGATATTCAGAAATTAAGTATGCAGTGAATGCTTGCCTTATTCGAATATATCGCCACATCAACACTTCTATGGAATGTTATATTGCTAAATGGCTTACTAAAACTGCTTATATTATATGCAGCGGAGCTGCTAAGATTGCCACTTCTACCAGCCTTCTGTGAAGCATCAAAGATTCCAGGGAGCGAATGGCTCATAGTGTGAGTTTCGCTACAGCAGCTGCTGAATTCTTCAACAATAATACATGTAAAATTTTGTGAGTCCTACAAACAATATCTCTAAAGTCGATGATAGTTCATTAACAAAAAAGAAAGTAAAAGCAACAACTTGATTGTTTCTATTTTTTATGATTATGTAGGTATCACTTATTGGTTAAAATATTAGTAGTCAGAAGCTTAAAGATCAAGTTGTATGACCGTGTCGGAAATTAGGTACAGTTCTGGGGATGTATTTATAAAAAGAATTGTAGCCAAGGCTGGAGATGGTGTTGAGGTTATGTACTTTTAATATTACATACTCTTTAACTATATTTCTAGCACATGTCTTGAAGACTGACATACTTATGTGATTATATTAATTTTAGGTTTGAGGGGGTAAGCTGTTGGTGAATGGTGTTGTTCAAAATGAAGAATGTAGCTTAGAGCCATTAGCTTATGAAAAGAAACCTATGGTAATTTCTTTAAGTCCTATGAGTTCTTCATTATGTTATTAGTACCAAGATTGAATCTTTATAATCATTTGCAGAATACTCACAAATCCCGAATGGGCAAAAAATGAATAACTGGAATACAATCGATCATTATCCAGTATTGGCCAATACTCCTTAAACCTCGATGTTGGGGGTGCTAAAAATTCTTAGATTTTTTATAGGGTGTTGGGGATGATTCCGAACAACAGTTTTAAAGAATGAACCCATATGTATTCATTTATACGTTTTGAACATTTTTTGCTCGGTTATCATGTTTGGCCGATGTCCTTCTAAATAAACTTTTTCATTTACACTTTTGACCAACATAAAAGTTGTTATCCTTAACCTGCATACTACAAAACTTTATCTTGAACCAATTATAGGCTTATGACTTACAGAATGACAACGTCGGAAATTGGGTACAGTTCTGGGGATGTATTTATAAAAAGAATTGTAGCGAAGGTTAGAGATTGTGTTGAGGTTATGTAATTTTAATATTACATACTTTTTAATTCTGAAACTTCCTTATTATTATCTACTTCTAAGAATTATGTGTTGTTTTGCATGAATCTATGAATCTAGATAATTTTTGTGTAGTATAAGATTAACATCATGATTTGGTTTGGCTTTAATATTAGTATTAGATCATTGTATCTTAAATTAATGCCCTTTGTGATTATTGTTTATAATTCCATGGGGTACTTGGTACTTACACTTTTGAAAAGTGTTTGCCTGTTATAAAAAAACAACTATTAATTTTCTATTATCTATTTTTAATGGTTGTCATTTTTGTAGTCTATCTTATTGAGTCCCAATTTCTGTTATATATGATTGTCACTATTGTTGCAATGTGAACATGTCATATCTGATTGAATCCTTT
Organism: Tanacetum coccineum; assembly: GCA_026074375.1. Classification (NCBI taxonomy): domain Eukaryota; kingdom Viridiplantae; phylum Streptophyta; class Magnoliopsida; order Asterales; family Asteraceae; genus Tanacetum; species Tanacetum coccineum. The sequence goes on along the minus strand of BQNB010036407.1, from coordinate 35,070 downwards.
GGTAAAGTACTACCGGGAGGGATCACATTTGTTAAGGAAATGTTTTTATGTGACACATAAATTCGTCGGAGAATGTATAGACTCAAATTATTTTTCTTATTTAGAGAAAGTATACTCATGGATTTTTTCATGCATGAAGGAACTAAGTAATCTTTGATATATATAAGAACTAGAGAGAGAAAGTAGAAGGAAGGAAGTATTTCTAGTGAGAGAAAGTTAACATAAGATGAAATGCATAAAGTGTGTGAAAAATACAACCAACCAACCACCTCTCCAAGGCATGGAGAGGTGTATAAATACTTACATGTGGACATGGGTTTGGGCCTTCATGGGTTTGTCCATGGGCTTTAGCTAACTAGCCTAGTAAGTTTCTAAAAAATAACTTAACAAGCTAACTACAATTATCTATGGAAGTGACCGACACTTTCGTATTTCTAACAATCTCCCCCTAAGGGAGGTCACTCCATTTTACAAAAACTTAAACCTAGCATACTATGCTTTATCTTTAGTCTTGAGCACGTAGTATTTAACTTCTATCATTAACTTGTGATTTGATGTAGTGATCATTGAGTTTAGGCTTGAGTTTGTTCCTTTATCTTGACTTGAATGTGAAAATGTGATCTTGAGCACCTTGAGATCATCAACAAAGCATAATCTCAATTCACCATCTTGTAAACTTTGCCATCTTGTGAACTTGTGACTTCTAGATCGACATGCTCATACCTTTCTTAATATGTTATCTTGAAAAGCTTTAATATTGCATCTTTCTTGAGGTTCTTTAACTATAACACTTCGTCACTTCGAGAAAGACGTACGGCATCAGAGTAGCGGAAGTCTTGAAACATGTACTTGAGCTTTCATGATGTCTTTATGTTTGTCGGTCGGGTATGAGCATGTGGCTATGAATCTTGTGAGTCAGCTGGAATAAGGTACCTTCACCTCCATCTTTAAGTATCATGCATTAAAACAGTTAGCAATAAAGCAGGGGGATGAATATGGCTTTGTCATTCGCCCGTGTTTAGTTGGAGTAACCTTCGAATCCATTAGGATCGACCTGTGATCAGGTAGATTCAATTTAAGAAGAATCTCCTTGACAGGATTTCCAGCTGAAGTATAGAATCTTTATAACACATATGCATTAGATTCATCAAACTCAACATGTTCTCATTACCAGAACGTCTCAAAGCAGACAGCACGATAAGACTGAACGAATGAGTTACTATCTCACCGATTGAATAGAAAAATCGATTTGAAAAATCAATCGACGTGTCACTTGCTAAAGTGGTTTTGTGAAACATCGAGAGTGTTAATCATTTCGAAAATTCATCATCAACCGTTAATCCATATACTAGAACATGTTTGATTCTTGTAGAATCGGACCATCATTTCTTTCCAGTTTTCACAAGTTTGATTCATATAGAATCGCACAAGTCACCTCCCATGAGCTTGTTTGATGTAGGCTCAAGTAGGATTTCCATCTTCACTGTGAATACTTAAGTATCACTCGGATGTTCTGGAAAAATCACAAGGATAATACGTAGGACTCTTAATATATATAATAATAAAAATATATATAATTATAAAAAAATATAATAAAAATCAATATATATTATAAATATATATAAAAATCAATATAATATATATATAAAAAATTAAAAAGTATATAAATATATAATCCAAGTAATCACATTATGTGTGACTAAGCTAGCAAAATTTTGACAAGTGTCCTCTACCTAGATATTCTACCTGGTTCTCTATAACCTTGGCTCTGATACCAATCTGTCACACCCCCAGACGGGGCCTGGACGGAATACGTGTCCGAGGGCGTGACGTCATCATAATCCGAACACAAGGCACAAGAGAACGACCACTAATGGACGTTTTGAAAATCATAACTCGTTGCATTGTTTAAAAATAAATAAGTTTTACAATATTTAAAGGAAATTAAACATTTGCAGAAGCGTAAGTAAAATGTAGCGGAAGCATAATTTGGTTTTCAAAAGACAACGAGTATGATATTTTGATAAGTCTTGAAAGAGTATCATATTGCACGTAGACTCCACATAGCACATCAAGAAGTCCAAAGCTAAGCACCTGAGAAAAACATGCTAAAACGGTCAACATAAAGTTGAGTGAATTCATAGGTTTAAGTAAAACATTTATGAGGACCAAAAACGTTTAGTGAATACAGCTTCACTCAATGTATTACGAAAAACATTTAATAATCAGAAACGTTCAACCAAAGTAGTGTGGACCACAAGTTTACAGTACGCACGTGACAGTTATAGGAGATATAACTTCACATACAAAGCACATGCGACTATTATAACGGATACAATATCGCATGAAAAGTGTATACTGTTGCGCTAAGCTCATGACACTGAAGCTAATAATCAACAGGGCATGTTACATCCTGTCGCATAGTATTCCTGCCCTTAACCGGTGTCCCAAACCAAAGACCACCATAATGCACAATCGACATGACATATATCCGTTTGTTCTTCGTTAAGTGGAACCAAAGCGGATAGGGATAATTAGTCCCAATAGATCTATTTACTCACTCGCGCTCCCTCAACCGGTCCTCCGGTCGAGAAATTAACAGTTCATGATAATTTGGGTAGTAGGTAGTGGTTTGTTAAGCAAACTTAGGCAACACGTAGATAGGAGATGGTAACCGAAAACACTTGTGTCCAATGAAGAAATAACCATTTTATTCATAAACAACTTTAAGTACTTAATTCCATAAGTAGAAAGAGTGTGATATCAATCAAGTAACCAGGTTTGTAATTAGTGTGTAAACGAGTTTGAAATTCGGTAACATAAACGAGTTTGTAAACGAGCATGTTTCTCACCCCAAAAGATAATAAAACATTTATTCAAAACGAGTAAAATGTGGGGCTATGAACCCACCTTGATGTTGCAGCGCAACTAGCATAAATGCAAATAACAAGCACAGCACGAACAGAAAAAGCGCACAAACGGCTACACTGATCGTCTCTACCAAGAAGTTTGTCGCTTAACTTAACAGCTGAAAATCCCCCTCGAAAACACAGCAGCCGAAGGTTGCAGAAAACTCATGCAGCTCTCTTCCCGCCGTCTCCCCGTAGTCACCGGATCATAAGTATTCCCGAATGCTGCGGAAAGTGTAGTATTTGTACCAACCCCCCCCCCTCCTCCTCCCCCCGCCAGTAACATACCACACTCACCGGACATCATAACTACGCATATCACCTGGACCCCCTAACTATCCTACAACTTTAATCCAACACACCACCTTCCCCCCCCCCCCCCTCCCCTTTTGCGCCCAAAATACTCAAAACGACCCGACATGCAAACCGCCCCTTGGGTTCAATACACCTCAATGTGTCATCCTATCAAAGCCCCCCTAAAACCAACCCACACTCCAAACCCAACCACCCCCCTCTATGGTTGAAGATGTGTAATTTAACGATAACAAAGTATATTTATTCCACCCCCGACACAAGCCCCTAAAAACCTAACCTTACAACGTAACCCCGCCCCAATAAAAACCCTTGAATACCGTCCCCCTGTTACAATGAATTCTCCTCATACACCCCACCACGAAAAACACACAAAACGGTATCTTAAATTGTATCCTCAAAACCCCCAGCCCTCCCTAAACATCAAGAAACACCCCTTCACTAAAACCTAAAAACAAACCCTGCCCATAATCAAACAATATCGCCCACACACCAAACTCACCACAACCCCCCACACATTCCTAAGATTAACCAAAAAGACAACTCCTACACCACATGAAACCGGATAAGCACCACTCCACAAACCCAAACCAACTCATCCCCAAACCACCTACACCTTCAAAAAACTCCAAAAACTTCCATCGCCCAAATTTCCTGAAACAAAACACCGTCCTAAACCCCATCTCGCGCCCACCCTACTAACCCCCTTATATATAATCCCCCTATTTTTACGCAGTCCACTTCCGAGTTTGCAAAATATCCGGCGTGTAGGATGTTCCCATACTCACACTCACACTCTCTCTCAACCTGCCCAATAACCCCCCCAGACTAACCAAACAGCAGACCCATAAGGTAGTCAACCCACACACACCCCAAACGCCGCAATTACACCTTTAGCGCATCGTTACAAACCCTATAGTCCACACACCCCTAAATATGGCAGTTTAAAACCCCCAGCTCCGACTATACGCCGGCCCTTGGCTTAAGGGCCGGTACAACTCAGAACACCGCACACGGGACCCGGTGCCGCTTCACACCGGCAGCCACCTACCCAGAATCAGCCAAACACGCGCCCCTAACGGGCCGCTACCCCCGTGACCTCCTCCCCCTGCCTGCCATCCCCAAACCCACCACCCTCCTCCTGCCATCCCCCTTTTGCCTCCCACCCGCCCCACCCCGAACTAAACGAAAACCACCCCACACACTCCCCCCGCCTCCCCCTCCCCACACCCCCTCCATATCCAATATTATTAGTGTTTCTCAGTTCGTGACATCTCCCAATAATATTATTGTAACATGTTCAAGATTTGGACGCCTTTCTCGGGTCGTGGCAGAGGGTTGTATTCCGTAGCCCATGTAGCGCTTTATCTGGCTGTATGGTGATGTGCGATTTGGACCCGCATCATCCTCTGGTATGGCGACGCAGGTGTTTGCCTGCGGCTGATGAGGTGCTAGCCGTTTGCGTTTCTGCATATTGCCGGACAGGATGCAGGATTCTTAACCTTGAGGTTTCTTTATGATACCTTGTAGGGCGCGATATGTTTTTTCTCATTTTAGCCTGGCGTTTGCTTTCATCTTCCCCCAATTTAGATCCGATTACTAAATTTTAGTCCGTGGTCTTATTAGTCCTGCGCTGTAGTGCTCCGCCTTGTGCAGAAACTTATTTAGGATGCCGCACTGTTCATCCCTCACCATTTTGCTTTGTCTGTTTTGGTCTTCAATCAAACTCATATGATAGTACACACACTTTCGCCTACCGAGCCCATACACCAGAAAACACCCCAATAAAACAAACAACAACCCCCCAAATCCCCTACCCCTCCCCCTAAGCCCTTAGGCACCAATCTTGGACTCGAAAACACCCAGCAAGTAACCTCTGGCCTTTCCCACCCTAATACCCAAAATCTACCACATAAACACCGGCCAGCGATTAATACGTTGTTCCACATGTAAGTTAGCTTGGAGACCATTCCCCGTAGAGCACCCACGCACACACCATGGGCCATTGTGACCACCAAATTATTTTTCTTTCCGTAAAAAAAAAGAGAATTCACAGTGGTGGGGGTTTCTCCACAGCATATACACCCCCGCATGTAGAATAACACCCCTAATAGCAAACCATAAAACCTATAAACAAATTTACCCCAGGTTACATCCAAAGTCCCCCTACCCCCACCCCCCAAACCATAAATCCCCCATATATAAAAACACACCCGCAGCTAATTAGCACCCCCCAACCAAAAACAACCCGACTAATAAATAACCACCCCCTAGTCACAAAGCCCACATCTACACCAACGCAAAACAATATTCGGACCTATAATAAAAAACCCCGAAAACCAACCACTTCACTAAATCTACACAATACTCTGCAATTGTTTTGCTCCGCGCCCCCCAGGTCCTCGTTTGACACCTGCCCGTATGTCTATGCACTGTACCTTACTTACCACACCATAAGGTATCCCCCCATCCTTCCTAGACCTCAATTAGGCGGTTCCATTTTTGATAAGGACCGCCATCTTCCTCCCCTTATAACTTGCTCAGTTTACTAGTCAAGATAATTTTTTGCACAACAACCACTAAATAAAATTATAGAACAATAATATTATTCAGCATTTATTATTTAAATCCTTTTCGCAAAAATTAACACGACTCACGCGGTAATCGTTTTTATAAATAAAGTGCCCAGACGTACAGTCCACACCCCCCCCAGTCCCACCATGTGAACATGCCCAGAACCATTTTACCATACCACCCAAACCCCACACTTCCCCATTGCGCGGCTATCCCCCAAACCATGATAAACTAAGCCTATAGCTCCAAGCACTCCCCACCAACCTACGCCAATCCCCCCCTCCAACACGTTGTGAAACCTGGGGCCACCGCCACGTACCCATAGCCTAGTAACCAATATTTTCCGAATTGTGAACATCCTATGTTCACCCCCGGCTGACGAATTATAAAGCCTACCCCCCATACGTACCTTATACCGCACCCTTAATGGTTCAATATAACTAGTTTCCACTTGATCACACAAGTCATAACTCCCGACTACCGAAACTCCGTAATACAGTAATCCAAAGATTTTGATTCAAACGAAATACAACCCCCGCAACAGTCAAACATCCTTGACACGCCCCTGCCTCAGATACCCCCCCGCACGTATAACCCACCACTCACCATGTCACCCTACTCTGACCCGCAGTCAACGCCAAAAACCGAATAATCCGCGCCCCGCCCCCGCTAACCTTTATCCCAGCATTGGGAATTGACCCCACCCTACACGGCAAATAACCGCACTCTACTCTCCTATATGTAACTGCACCCACCTACAATTCACCGACCTTAACACCACAAACCCAACCCCCCCTACACCACCACCACCAACCCACCACTCACCTCAGCCACCACCAGCCACCAACACCACGCTGCCGCATATAATCCCAATTCACATCCAAGACACGACAAAACCCAACCACAAATAAATGTTGCAATCGTTCCTCCTTTTATACCTAACCCAATGCACCCTCGCTCCTTCCGGCCGTACTCCATAGACTCCCCCGATTTATGTTGGGACGGTTGCGTGTTACATACTCTTAAAACGGATTAGTAATGGTCTATATCTACAGGAGTAGGGGTCCAGCGAGCGGTGTAATCTCGACTTGCCTACTAATTTTTTGTAACATACTTAAGATGGTAACAATCAAGTCATAAAATCAACCAAAACCTCAGTTAGATGCGCTAGTTAGGGAATGTTACTGAGAAATGGTAACATGCCCAAAGGCACGAACCCATGAACTTCTACAAGAAGCGTCTCGGGGACACACACACACAATTACACTTTGTTGTCTCAGAACATAAACAGCCACAGATAAGTTAGGATTTCCTACGAAGATACACGAGTTACCTTGTAACCACTGTAAATAATTATAGACAAAGGCCATCATAAAAATAACTAATAATAATACACCTCCACCAACAACCACCACCAACCACCACCCACCACCACGCACCCCCACTCCCACCAGCCCCACCTCCTCGCCCTCACCAACAATGACAACCACACCACTGCCACCAGTGCAAAACCAGGCACTCTCAACTGAAGGATCACGCATCTGACGTGGCTAACGGGTGGTTCTCATATCAGTTTGGGACAGACTAAGCAACGTGTAAGGGCCATACCTATAGTAAGAGTTAAGTTTATCGATTAGGTTGTTCCCTTTATTTTTCAGTATTAGAAGCCTTTGTTCAACTTGCGCCAAGGATTTTGTGGCTTGGGGATATGTATGGAGATCCTGGCATGGGCTGTAACGAGTAGATGGAATTATATGGTATCAACCCATTTTCCTAATGTTTTGCAACGATTCCCTTGGTCCGACGATCTTTATCGTTTAGGGATATTCAACTGGTAAGGTCCAGATTGCCTCACCCAGTCTTCAGTGGGGCGAGCCAAACCCATCCGACCAGCGATAAATTAATTACTTTACCTCGAGAGTAAGGAGGGGCTTGATTGTCTGTCATGGACTTTAGCTGGGACGTCGGCCTATAACACAAACAAGGGATGGCAGATTATTGCCAGGTCCTTGCGGCGACATCGTAAACGTGTCAAGTTTGATCCAAAGTGTGTTTCTATTGTATAAAGGGAATAACTTCTACGCCTTTATACAATTCTCTTAAAAATATATGTTACGTATCAACGCGAGTGCCGGTCCCCTAGCTCAAGCGAAACCACAAGTGTTCACCATCCCTTAAGATACTAGAGGCCCGTGTATAGTGTAGGTTCCCTGAACTTTTCATCACGAATACCTTCACAATATATGTGTCGCATCAAGACAGCAACAACATACTACCAATTCAAGCAGCAATCCCGACGCCCCCCCCCCCCTATAAGGAGTCACGCCCACGCCCCTAAACCCCACAACACCAAATCCATCTCACCCCCCAAAATCCCCCCCACGATACAAACACCACCACCCAACGCAACTCCACTGCTCAATATGAGCATAAAGAATGGCTATATTCCATATAAATGCCCGTTATACATCAATAATTATTACCTGTTAATTTAGACCGCCCATATAACTTAAGTCTAGAAACATCTTCTAGAGACCCGAGGCTTCTTTGTTCGGGTCCATTATATGTGATCCCTAACACTCTCGCGGCCCCTACGATGAGGTCATGCGAAGATAGAGAAGCAACGCTCACCTCTATGCTATGTCTCTTACGCACGAAGTATGAAGGGGTTACCTACACGAGAAAAATTAGTAGCAAATGGTCAGATCCCCTCATTCACAGACCAAGTGATCATGATCTCACCAGGAAACTTTCGTTGTGCTTCCATGATCAAGATCTTTGACCTTGTATAACACGCGCTTTAACTATCTCTATTAAATACATTGAGCTACATCTTACACAATGACTTAGCCCCAAAACGCTTGAACTTTAAGTACTCGACCAGCCATCTCAATGGAATCTTAGAAAAGCATATGATGATGTATCTATCCTTCTAATCTTCATAAACGGTTTAGGCATATTTGCAGAAGGACATTGATATTCCATAGGTTTGGGTGCGGAAAGCTTTGTATGGTACAACTATCTCTTGATTTCTTCAGATATGTGGATGTAAGGATATGAGCATGGTCTTTCATCGGATACATTTGAGTCGTCATTCCGCTATGATAGAACAATTTAGTCACCAACAACAACAAACAATATTGTTAAGTAAAATCCACTTAATGTGTTCACGAAAAAACATATTGTGAACCCCCAAAAGTGTTTTATCATTTTGTAATGCCCGCGTACCTAGACGAAGCCTTAAGTCTGGACGGTATACATAAACCACTGTAGTCCGTGAGGCTCCATGATTACAGTATGAATACACCTTGCACGGGCTGTGAACAGAAAGATTCATTAAAACGAACTTCATTTGACAGGTTTATTCCCTTCATCCGGCACGTGACAAGCTAGTTCCTCGAAATACCTCAGTATCAGATTTCCCCTAATGGTTCGGCCGTATCTCTAGACCAAATGTCCCGAAGACATAACACACTATAAGTAAATGTCACCCACCACTAATGTGTCCCGCGAGGCTTCGACCCCAACCTCAAGCAAGCCAACCACCCCCCCGACCCCCTAGTAACCTACAACGCCCCGCGTAAAACCAACAACCACCCCAACAGACACCCTACGACCTGCCAGAGTCCACCCCAGAAAAGACCCCCCCACATAATCGCAGAGGCAACACCCCAAAAGAAGTTGGTGCCCCCCCATCCCTAAACCCCCACCGCCAGCAACACCAGCATGAAAAGCCCACACACCCCGCCCGCTACAGCCTATCCAATGTCCCTGCCAACTAGTCCCCGTACCTAACATGTCCCACCCCCAACACTCGAGGGCGAAGTCGCGCCGACCCGGCCTGCGCCCAACCACCGCAAGACCCTGGTTGACCAGCACGATCCTCATAACCGCAAAGCCATCCCTAAGATCCCATAACACGCACATGAAACAAAAGATTCTTATGACCATATAATCAAGATACGTGGTGTATAACACAAACTTTTAGTAACCCTTGACATTTTTGATCAGTATTAACACATAAGCTCCCCCTCACACATGAGCGTCGATAATCGAAAGATAGTTTAGCAATGCATGGACAGGAATTTCGGCATTTTAGAATCAATCGAATCATTAATTATCCCGTTTTAACAAGTTTAAGGTCACATTCCTCCTCGCCCCGATCAAAAATAGAAACTGTGAATTGGTTTTAGCACACGCCGGGCCTTCCCCAGACTCCCACCTACCCCCACCCCTGACTTCTTAGAGTTTAAAATCGCACAAATAACAAGTGAGCACTAGCGCACCAGCCCAAATACGCCCCCCAGACCTGTCCCAGTCACCTTCGCAAATCAGTCAATGAACATGACCGCGGTAGGGTCGTGTCAATCTTTCGGCAATAGAATCAGCAACAGTACCGTCCTTTTGACCTTCAACAACTGTTATGAAATACTGAATCTCGACGCTAGGTCGCCCCTCATACAATACCCGTGTTCAATGTTAGAGTTGTTTAAAACTCGCCGACCTTCTGAATAGCTCCCCCCCGAAATATACATCACCCCCATGGTATCGGGGCAACGCCCCATCTTGACATGTCCCCGCCCACCAGCACTGACCCGTGACCCTCCCTCATCTACCTCAGTGTATCAGGCGGACCGGGTATTACCCTTCAACATCACTGCAAGCCATATAGGCTCAAATCTATAGAAATTTTATTTTTGTATATATTTTTTGTTTTTTTTTTATTAAATAAACACACTGAAACATAACCTATAGCAATGCAAAACCTACCAGAAAACCCCTTGGAACCCTCCTTTGCGATACACTAATTATGCACACGGTGAACCTAGAGATCAGAGTCACCATTGGACTAGTAACTGTAACGGGGCTTAACGCTGTATCTGGAGGGTACATTCTAAGGCTCAACAAGTTGGTTCCATTATCCACGATAAAGGCCAGTTATCCATACAGCCGCAAGAAAATGTCGTTCGCATTGGTAACCACTGAGGCTTAAAACTACAACAATACCATTTTCCCCCATAGGTCTCCAAGCTGTCATAGTAGTGTTCACATTAAAGACTTTCTGGTTGCAACCAAACCTCTTAGTTAATGATTCACGACTATTTTTTGGGGCATGGGGGGGATTCGGTATTCACGGACTTCAAAAAGAACGACTCACAAAAACAGATTTATGGACAACCAACATTCCACTTCCTATTGTGATATGCAGCTCTCGGAGCCCTATCGTGTTCACGGGACTTTATTGGGAAAGATATTATGGTTACCCAGTGTGGCTCTTTGGAGCATAGGATATGTCGAGACTCCAGTGGCAGTTTTTGGTTCTTGTAGACACATACCACAGTAACATTGAAGGCTTTTTGTTTTGTAGCAGCTGGTGGTTTCTCTGTCTGTGTGGGGTCTATTTTTGCAGTCCTGGGGGTGTCATGAAAATAACTTGCTTTTTTTCTTAGGCAACGGGTTGGTTTTACCCAGTTGGCTCTTTTTTAGGGAGTGGACTGTACTTTTTGGAACTGTTGGTAATACATCCCAGAAGCAAGTACTTTATTTGGGTTTCTCGGAGAAGGTTGAAGGTCCACTACTTGTTTTTACCCATGCCCTATGGCTTTCACTTGGTAAATTTTCAGAAGTTACAAAGCACTAAGCTTTTCAGTGTAACGCTAGTAACGTGATTGAGTATATCGCCTTTGACAGTTCATCGATACCGTCTTTGCAGACTAAGTTTTCTACCTTAAGGCTATCTAGCTGAATCTAAGGGAGGAAATCGTTCTTTCCAACTGAATTCTATCATTGTCTAAGTCCTGTTGGTCACAACTCTACCGTTCAGTGGAACCTACAATCAACACCTTCATGATGTTGAGCGTCTGAGCAATCAAAATTCCTGATAGTGGTCCAACTTTTCCCTTGAAGCTGTTTTCTTAACTTGTTAATTTCAAAAAAAGCATGGAGAGCACTAAAAGTATCTAATGGCAACTGTTTATCGATTTCATCTCTCTCAAGCAACAACACCGGGATGAGGACGGGCAGCCGGCTCTCGCAGGTGCCCTCCCAACCTATGCAAAAGATACTATAATTGCCTCCACTTCAAATTTTATTGTGAAATTAACAAGTTAAGAAAACAGCAACAAGGGAAAGATGACACTATCAGGAATTTAGATGCTCAGATCAACATCATGAAGGTGTTGAATGTAGGTTCCACTGAAGGTAGTTGTGACCAACAGGCCTTAGACACTGACAGAATTCAGTTGAAAGATATGATTACCTCCCTTAGGATTCAGCTAGATGGCCTTAAGGTAGAAAACGTGAGTCTGAAAAGACGGTATGATGAACTGTCAAAGGCGAATACTCACTCACGTACTGCGTACACTGAAAAGATTAATGCCTTAACTGCTGAGAATGCCAAACTGAAAACTGAGTTGAGTGGCAAAAAGAGTGGTGGATCTACAGCCTCTGAGAAACCCAAAGTACTTGCTTCAGGGATGTATACCAAAAGTTCAAAGTACATTCCACCTCCAAAAAGAGCCAACTGGGTAAAACCAACCCCGTTGCCTAAGAAAAAGCAAGTTACTTTTCAAGAACCCCCCAGGACTTCAAATAGACCCACACAGAAACCACCAGTGCAACAAAACAAAAAGCCTAATGTTCCTGTGAATTTGTCTACAAGAACCAAACCTGCCACTGAATCTCGCAAACCTATGCCAAAGAGCCACACTCAGAACTATCGTATCTTGCCCAGTAAGTGTGTGAACGCGAGGAGAGCAGCAGATCACAATAGGAAGTTGAATGTTATTGATCATAATCAGTTTGTGATTCGTTCTTTGAAGTCTGTGAATACCAAAACCCCCCAGGCCAAACATAGTGTGAATCATACTAAGAAGGTTTGGAAAGCAACCAGAAATCATAATGTGAACACTACTAAGACAGCTTGGAGACCAACTGGAAAGGTTGTTGGTAGTGTTAAGCCTCAGTGGAAACCCACTGGACGACATTTTGCGTTGTATGATAACTGTCCTTTAACTAGGATAATGGAACCCATTGTTGAGCCTTTAGAACTTACCCCGAGCGTTAGTTCTAGTTCCAAAGTTACTATGATCTCTAGGTTCACTGATTGCAAACTTAGTGATCGAAAGGCTGGTTCCAAGGGGATATCTGGTATTTTTGAATGCTAAAGCATTGTATCCTTTGTATATTTGTGTATATTTGAAAAAAAAAACAAAAAAAAAATTAGATAAATGGCTTGCAGTTATTTCAGACTGTAACCCGGTCTTAACCCAGAGATTTAATGTACGTTTCAGTGCATTATTTCTTCCACAGACAAGAAGTTGTCTAAGACCCGAACAATTTTCTAATAAACAGTTTGTTTTTTTCAAACATGTTCGGAGTCACCATTCAGACATTGAACAACGGGTCATTGTTTGAGGGGGAGAATCAGGTATACTAACAGTTGTTGCAGGTCAAAAGGACGCACTGTTGCTGATTCTATTGTTGCAAGATTGACACGACCAACCGCTTACAAGTTCAAGACAGATTGCAGTATTATTCCTGTCTGGGTATTTTAAAGGTCTTGTTTCAATTGCTCACTTGATATTTGTGCTATTTCCCCTCACCTTATACTTTGAAGGGGAGATTGATACATTTTAAGTCCATTCTAGATCAAAACCATTCACAAGTTTCATACTTTTGATCGGGGGAGAAAATGTGACTTCAACATGTAAAACGGATAATTAATGATTCGATTGATTCTAAAATGCTAAAGTCCTATCCAAGCATGTGCTAAACATCTTTCGATTATCGACGCACATGTGTAGGGGGAGCATAAGTGTTAATATGATCAAAAAATGTCAAGGTACCAAAAGTTTGTGTTATACACAAGTATCTTGATAAATGACAAAGAATCTTTTGTTTCATGTTCGAGGAAAGTGATCTTATGAATGCCCCTGAGGAAAGAGAAGTTATAACCAACCAGGGTTCGGTATGAATGCTCATGCCTGGTCTCGGACTGCGCCCACTAGTGAAGTGATTTCCATATAATGTACTTGTTACAAGTTTGGATTTCCCAATGCCCACTTCATATCTTTCGGATAATATTTCAAAACATCATCAGAAGCATTCTGATTTAAACTTCGTTTGTGCCCCCAAACCAATTTTCTTAGCACAATCGAATGTTTTTTCAAATTCATTTTTGCCACAGGCCTTTCTACGGTACTTAAAATGTATTCAGAAGTAAAACGCTAAAAAGGAATTGTACTGTATAGTCAGCAGATAGTAACTGTACTGACTCACTCTTAAACCATTCTATTGTAGAAATACGTATAGTGTGTTATTCATTTTTTCCATTTTCTTTTCTTCTTTTCTTCGGGACATCTGTCCCTAGAGAACGGCGAACATTAGGGAATCTGATACTTAGGTATTAGAGGAACTAGCTTGTCACGTGCCGGAAAACCTGTCAAGAAGGTTCTATTAATGAATCTTTCTGATCACAGGTGCAGTATTCATACTGTAATCATGATCTTACGGAATCAGAGGTTAACGTAAACCGACCAATTGAGTATCGTCTATACTTCGGTCCCTTCAAAAATATAAAACCTTTGTTTGTTCCCTCAAAATGTTTTTCTAGAACACATTAAGTGGATTTTACATAACAAAATGTTTTTGTTGGTGACTAAATTGTTATATCATGGCTAATGATGACTCAAAGTTTCCGATGCAAGACACATGCTCATATCCATACCACAGTATCTGAAGTAATCAAGAAAGTTTTCATACAAGGCTTCCCCGCACAATCTCTGAGAATCAAATGTCCTTCTTCAATTTCTAAAAAGTTACAATGATTGTAAGAAGAGACATCATCAAAGCTTTCAAAGATTCCAACAGATATATCATTGTGATACTAAAGATTCAGCGTATGGCAAAGTCTAAGTGAAAGGAGAACACAAAATAAATCCAGAGAAGTAAAGCTTAAACACAAATCAAAGATCAAGATCAAGTCAACACATCAGTTCTGAAGATCATGATCAATGTGTTTAAAGATTGAAATTAACCAAAGCACAACAAGTGAAGTACCAACATCACAACACGAGCTAAAGAGACAAGCACGAGTGAGCATCTCATGACCTCATCTCTAGGGGGATATTGTTAGGTTCGCCATAAATGGCCCGAACAAAGAAGCTTCGGTCACTCGAAGATTCAAGAATAAAAGTCAGCTCGAAAGACAATGTAATAAATGTTTATTATGTATAAGGCCAAGATGTAAAAAGCTCAAATAAAAGCCCTCAAAGGGCACAAGTCCTAATTAGTATAAATACCCTAGTTTAGAGAGTCCAAAAATTAGGTTAGCTATTCATTATTATTTTTTCATATTAGGGTTTGTAGCAACACTTCTGTTTCTTTCATTCAAAAAAGTTCTTAATGTTTAAACTTGCATGGCCATGATCTTGTGCATCATACATGGAAATGATCTAGGGATCCCTACACAAAGGATAGCTTGAACAACAAAGCGACTGACGCCTTAAATCGAGAAGATATAACTACACCGAAACCAACCGGTCACTCTTACCGTGTTGTCTGCTTTGAGACGCTCCGGTAATGAGAACAGCTAGTGCAGCTGCGAAACCCTGTCAAGGAGATTCCTCGGAATTCTACCTAATCACAAGCAGTATTTATACTGATTAACGGGGAACCATGGTTATTACAACCGTATTCAACGAAGTGACAAAGCCACTCTCGTCCATATATTTTGTTTATCACTAACCCATTCATGCAAATTTCATGACGGTGGCAGTAGTTACCCTTTGACAAGTCAAAGTCTATACCACATGCTCATACTTGACCGACATATGTAAAGGCATCATGAAAGCTCAAGTACATGTTTCAAGACTTCCGCTACTCTTATAACATACGTCTTTCTTGAAGTGACGAAGTATTAAAGTGATACCGCACGTCCTCCATAAAGTGACAAAGTGTTGAAGCTAAAAAATTTCAAGAAAGATGGTTACACACGCTTTCAACATCAAGAACAGTATGAGCATGTCGGTCCAGAAGTCACAAGATCACAAGAAGGCAAAGATTACAAGATGGCGAAAAGAGATTATGCCTGGTTGATGATCTCAAGAAGCTCAAGATCACATATAAGTTAAGATAAAGATACAAGCTAAAGCCTAAAAGTCTAAAGATTACTACATCAAGATTCACAAGATAAAGATTATGAAAACAAGACTACGAGCAAAGATTGAAGACATTCATAGAATGTAGAGCTTAACAGTCACCATGGGGTGATATCGTGAGCTTGTGTGCATTTATATCTTGTTTAGATCATTAGTTTTTGTTATTTTTGGTTTTGTGTGCTTCAAAAATCATACCCGGATTTTTGTGTTTAAAAGTGTTAAAGTTTATGTTTTAAGCAAGATCTAAGCCTAAGATAACTAGTTGTGCAAGAAAAATCAAAGTAAAACGTCAAAAGGGTGAGTTTTTGGTGATTTTTTGTGAAAAAGTACGTTTTTTTTGAAGCAAGAGAAATAACGTAATGAAGAGGGAGCAAAAATATGTTATGAAGCTAGCCGAAATATGTATGAAGAGCGAAATTCCAACGTGAAATAGTATGTTACGAATATGACAAGGTAGCCTCAAGCGATTTATGTCATTTCTAGTAAACGAAACTCTGCTTAATTTTTCGTAGGTCAAGCGAAATATATTCAAGCGAAATATGTTAGTAAGAAATTTATGACATGTTGTTAGTTCAAGCGAAATATGTAGCTGTGTAAGATGAAACTCTGTCCAATTTTCATATTCCAAGCGAAACATTATAAGAGAAATATTACACTGTCCAAGCGAAACATTACATATATCACAAAAAGATTTTATTTTCTACGGTTTGTCTTACTTTGTAAAATCCCGCGAAATACTTGGATTTCTCAGTTTTAGTGAAGATTTGTAAAATCCCGTGGAATATCAATCTTATTCACCAACAACAACAACTCTTAACACAATCCTCTTTTATCACTGTTCGATCACTCGTTAATCATTTCACTTTTCAATTAATTCAAGATGACTACTTTAGCAGAACACATCATTGTTGCTGGAGCTGGGAACCGTCCTCCAATGCTTGAAAAATCAATGTATGATTCATGGGCAAGTCGTATACGTCTATTCATCTAAGGAAATAAACATGATAGGATGATGCTTAATTCAATCGATAATGGTCTATTGGTTTATCCAACTGTTGAAGAAAATGGGCAAACTAGACCTAAGAAATACCCCGAACTCACTGAAGCACAATAACTTCAAGATGATTGTGATGTTCAAGCAACAAATATCATTCTTCACAGTCTTCCACCCGATGTGTATGCACTTGTTAACCATCAAGAGGCGGCTAAGGATATTTGGGATAGAGTCAAGATGCTAATGAAAGGCACTGAATTATCATACCAAGAACGTTGAATGCAGATTGTACAACTTGTTTGATAAGTTCGCTTATGTTTAGGGTGAAACACTATATGAGTACTACTGGAGATTCTCTCAGCTAATCAATGACATGCATACTATTGGGATGACAATGCAATAAGTTTAAGTCAATACCAAATTTCTGAATGCTCTTCCATCAGAATGAAGCAAGTTTATCACTGATGTGAAGTTAGCTAAAAGTTTGTATACCACCAACTATGATCAGGTGTATGCATACCTTAGTCAACATAAACGACATGCTAATGAAGTTCGTATCACACGTGAAAGATATCCAGATCCTCTTGCATTGGGTACCAAAATATCCAAACTCTATATCATCCATCTCAGTCACCACAGACATTCAGGTTCTTTAATGTATCCACCTCCTCAACAATTCACACCAGTTTATGCAGCACCCATTCATCATTAACACCATCACACTCAACTCAATCCACAACAACATTCAGCTTTACCTCAACCATTCATATCTTTATTAGTGACACATCAATCTCAAGATGAATTTCCCCAAATGGACTCCAGTCTCGCTGTTCCTATGTTTTAGCAAGGAGAAGATCCGATTAAATGCATTAACAAAGCAAGGCATTTATGTCTGCTGGTAGCATCAAGGTATTATCCACCACCAAACAATCAACTCAAACATTGTTTTTAATCCAGAAATCAAGCAACCATTTCAAGATGGTAGAGTCACAGTTCAACAAGTTTAAGGAAGACAAACTCAGAGTTATGCTTGTAATGAAAACAGAAGAATTGCTACTACTTCAAAGGGAAATTATGCCGCTGGTCAACCAAGAGTTGTGAAGTGTTGTAACTGTCAAGGAGAAGGGCATATGGCAAACAGAGTACACAGCCAAAAAGAGCCAAGGAAATGCTGCATTTTTAAGAGAAATTGATTTAGCCTAAGCTCAAGGAAGCGGGATTCAGATATTGAATGAAGAGCAACTTGCATTCTTAGCAGACCCTGGAATATCAGAAGCCCCAGTTGCTCAGCAGACAATCGCTTAGAATTCAGTTTTTCAAGCTGAAGACTTGGATTATAGACTTAGGATTGTGATGACTTAACTCTGGCTAAAGCTTCCTGATGGCAAATCTTTCAAGCTGTGATCCTGAAGTTCTCTCTGAGGTACCATATTCCGATTCTTATCCGAATGATATGATTAATCAGGATGTGCAAGAGATGCAGTATTCTGAACAAACACATATTGATGATTTTCAAGATAATGAGATACTTAGTGATAGTAATATCATTTCGTACTTTCAATATTTGCAAGAGTTACAAGATGCGATTATCCAGGATACTAATTCTTCTGCACCTTATGATTTATTGGTGCTATCTCTGGTTGAACAAATGACTGATCACGTAGCTCATCTAGATAAGGAAAATCAAACAAATAAAATGGTAAATGAATCATTAACTGATGAGCTTGAGAGATACAAAGAACGAGTCGCCATTTTTGAACAAAGACAAAATGTTGATTTGAACTTTAAAATTATTAAAATTTAACCCTAAAAATTATTTTTTCATTTTTTATAAATCCTAAATGACTGAAAATAATTTTAGAAAAAAGAATTATATTTTTTGATTTTTATTTTATTTATTAAGAATTAAAAACAACTTAAATCTAAAAATATTATTAAAAATACTAAACTAATTTAGAAAATTCTGAAAAATTTATGAAAATTACTCTGACTTATTTAAAAACTATGAAAAATAAAACTGGGAAATAAGCTGAAACGGATAAGCAGTTAATAAGCAAATAAGCAAAATAAGCTTAAAACTAAAATGAATATAACAATTAAATGTTGCATGCCTTTAAATGAAAAAGACCCCAGGGCAGATGGTTGTGAGTGTGTGTGTTGAGGTGTTGGTGTTATAAAGGAGAGGTCACAGGTTCGAAACATGTGGCCACCCTTTTTGATAAAACTTTTTATTTTTCATTTTCTTTTTGAAAAAGCTAAAAATAAGACAAAAATGAGCAACTTTAATACAAAGACTTTTGACAGAAACTTATTGATAAGCTAGAATTAAGCAAAAGATGACAGATTTGGCTTTTAAGTTTTTTAAGCTATAAGTTAAAACTGTTTGGTCACTTTGAACTCATTAAGCAATAAGAAGCACAAATAAGCTGAAACAGATCAAATCCTAAACCTAATAAGCTCTTATGATTAAAAATAAGCAAACAAGATAAGCTGAAAACAACTAGAACCATTAAGACATCAGACTTGAAAAGGGCTTACACCACTACTTTTTAAGTTACTATTAAGAACTAAAAAGCACTAGGAATAAGCTAAGAACAAAAGTCAGATTAAGAACTTGACTAAAAAACACAACTAAGCTGAATTAAGCAAATTTCCTAAGGTAATAAGCTAGAAAAAGAAGATGAAAATGACAGGGACACTACTTTTGGTTTTTGGCTTTTTGAAGAAAAGTGACACTTTTAAGCTTAAATTTAAGACTCAAAAAAGCAAAATAAAAGACTAAAAGTTAAACACAGCTAAAGACCTTAACTCAAGAAGCAACTAGAACTGGAATTAAGCTAATTAAAGCCACTAAATAAGCTGAAAAACTCAAAATAAGACAGTATGCAAACATGACTGTTTGTTGACTTGCTAATGCTAAATTGCAACTAATGCATCCTAAAATTTTAAGACTCAAAATTGGTTTTGATATTCTAAAAACTTGAAACAGATTAAATTTAGACTAAATTAAGCTTAACATAAACAAAACTTTATCAAAAGTAAGCTAGATTATAACCTTAGATTGACCTGCAATATCTAAAAAAAATCTAAACCATACTCTTAACTGATTTAGGACTTAGGATCTCAAAAGGTTATTTCAAGGACAAGTAACTCAAAACAGACTTAGCTTGATGCTTATTAAACTCATTTTGATCATAAAAACATAACTTAAATACATTTTTAAGAAGATTGACAAATAAGCAGTTTGAGCAAACTTTGAAATTGGCAGACTTGGTCTATTGAATAAAGCAACTTCATTACTTTTCAAAACTAAATTTAAACTTATAAAAACTAGCATTAAAACTAAATGAGAGCTTATGAAATCTGACTTGATAAACTAGAACAAGCAAGCAGTATTAACTTATGTTAATACTGCTTGTTCCAAACACCCCTTTAAACTTTTAAAAACCATTTTAAAACTAAAACAGATTATGAAAAGCTTCTTTTTATGAAAACAGATAAAGATCAATGACAAATGATGATAAATAAGCAAAAACCTCAGAAGAATAAGCACTAAATGATGAGCTAAACTGATAAGCTATTATGACTTAAAAATGGACAGTTTTAACTAGAACTTAAACTAAGCTAATTTAAACTAAAGACAAGACATATTAAGCTAATAAAAGACTGAACAAGCATGAATAAGTAATAATAAGCATAGATTAAGCAGAATGATAAGCAGAAAAGTATTTAAGCTAAATATAAAGTAAAAGAGAAAGTGTACCTTGATCCTAGCTCAAACAAGGATCATAAATGCTCATTTAGAGCTTATCTACAAGCTAGCTTATAAAATAAGCTCAGAATAAGCCCTATAAGCCCTTCCAGATCTGGCTTATCTTCCAAATGGCTTATTGAAGATACTTAGGTGAATTTGAGTGAACCAGCTTATGCAGTTAAGCTTTAGAGAGCTAAACTGCATAAGCAACAGCTAGAAAGGTAGTTTAAGCTTATTTAAAACACATTTTGAGTAACAAGTATAAGAGAAAACTAGATTTTAAGAGACAAATTAAGCTGAAAAAGAAATTTTATTAATAATAAAGTGATTACAAGGCTGTTTAAAATACAATAAGCAAATTAAGCTGAAAATAAGCTGAAAATAAACCTATTCTACTCCTAAACTACTCCTATTCTAGATGATCTCTCTGTGTGATTTGCCTCACTATTTATAGTGATATGATGAAGCTTCTAGCCCTTTGAGACGCTCCCCCATCTTCAATCCTGGCCCTTGATTAGAATCCAATCATCAATCAACCCTTGGATCACTCTCCACGCAATTCTGACCAATAGGAATGCATAGGATCGCCAACGTGGCTTTAGTGAGTGTCAGAGATGTCAGAGGTGTTCTAGAAGGAAGGGGCGTGTGTGTGGGTGAGTGTTTTTTTACCCTGAGCTTATTACTCTGTGTGTGTAAATGGGAGGGAGGGAAACTTGGAAGAGATAAACAGTAATTAGGCTGTTTATAACTTGGACCTTTGACCCGGGTGTTGACTTGGGATATGGATTGGGCTTTGACTTAACTTGGGCCAGAATGGGTTAAGGGTTTTAGGTTTAATGGATTGGACTAGTTTTATAAATAAGGTTTAAGGTTAATAACTTCAAGTGATAATGGGCTGACCCGGCCCATTAAAATAGGTACGGGTTGACCCATTAAAATTGAATATGCCTTCCGCTTCGATTTCTTATACTCTTCCATTCTTGTGTTCAGTTTTGTCCGTTTCGCTTCGTTTTTGTCCTTTTTGTTGAATATCCGTACCTGCAAAACATAAATCACAAAATACACATATACAATGCATTTTTTTATCTGTTTTCGGTCATTATTGGTCTTTTTAGCTCGTTTTAATAGGTAAAAGGTATGTGTATTTAAGCACATACCAAAATCCCCCATACTAAGCTATTGCCGTGTCCTCACGCAATGTCATAAGTACAAACTTAGAAAACCAACAATTTCAACCCCCTTAGACTAATTACCTCGAAAAGTAGCTAAGTGTTCATCTAAGGAGATTAAGAAATCACTAGTTTTGAAAAGCCTCCCGTTTTCCCATTTTTATGCATTTATTAACATTTATTCAAATCATAACTATCACGGAACAAGAAACACTAAAAGGATATATTCACCGTCCTCGATTTTTCACCCGCCCCAAACCAAGCTTAAAAAGGAAATCATTGTTAAATACAAGTTAAAATGCTAATACTACTCATAAATGCTAATTGTGTATGTATAGCTACTTTCCGCTCCCTTATTTCCTAAATCCTCTAAAGATTTTATTATTATTATTTGTGACAAATAAATTAATGTCTTATTCTCATAAAGTAAACCCGGTTTAGACCACCATTAGTTTGAAATCCTTTCCTAAAGAGACGATATGGTGAGAATACGGTCCACATTAAGGTTCTAATTTCGCACGATTTAGGGCTTATCCTTTTTAGATAACCCCGGAGTCGAAATTTGGCTTTATTATTATTATTATTGCAACATTATTAAATCTCGGTCGTTTAAACAACTGCCACATCGGTATGCGAGCCGACCATAGTCCAGGAGTCTTATTTCGACCTCGGTAAATTCCGCGACCTTTTAGAAGGCTGCAACATCGGTTGTGAGCCAGAAAGATGCAACAAACTTTTATCAGTCTCGGATTATTACTATGTGCCTTATTTAGAAGACTGCCACATCGGTTGTGAGCCGGCAAGAGGCAGTAAACTTTTATTAGCCCACAATTTTTATTATTATTATTCTTACTTCCACCCTTTAAACGACTACCACATCGGTTGTGAGCCGGCAAGAGGTAGTGGTCTTATTTCGGCTTCGGTTTATTACATAACTTATTATTATTAGCCAAATTTCAAGTCTTGTGGTCTTTTAACTACCTAGACAACGGTAGCGAGCCGTCAGGAATCGGTAGCCTATTTCCCCACAACACTGACAAAACCTCGATGTGTACCTTACTTTCACCAGAAGGAATCTCTACGAAGTGATTTAAACTAAGAATCGCAAAAACCTAAAGTAACTTTATTTATTCAACAATTATATAAAGTTTATTAAGCTGATGGGAGCAAAAAGCCACAATTAACCTCTATGAGCTTTAAAGAGATCCAACTACTCCATGTTTAGCATCTAACTTATATAAAACTCTATCATTTCTCGTTCTTCGCAAATTTAAAATCTTTAATAAAAAGATCTGTGAATGCTTAGTCTAATAAAATAAGCTTAGCATATTTAAAGTCTATTATGGAAACTTGCAAACTCTTGGCTTTTTCAAGCTAGAATTCGCGTTTTAAAGCTTCTTGTATAAAAGACTAGCAAAAGCTTAGATTTATATAAGTTAAGGGGCAAGCTAGAGCGCAACATGCTCGATCAAGTCAAAATTTATTCCTTAAAAAGACAAAACATCGTGTCAAAACACTTATTCTATTTTTGAAAAAAAATTAATTTTGGCATAAAATCACATATTTTTGGTGGAAAAACGGGGTTACGTGAAGACAAGGCAAATGCAAGTAAGATCAAATCGAAAGACCCCCCATACTAGAACTACACATTGTCCTCAATGTGAGACTGTCACCCCCATACTAATTTCAAGGCATAATCCAAATATTAAGGGGTCTCTACGCAAATCTAAAGCCGTTTATTAAGTATGCTAATAGATAAACGTTAAATCAATAAGATCTAGGATATCGGATTCCCATAAATAATCATGCTAAGGATTGAAGATCGAGTGGACGATGGACAAAACCACAAGCACGAGAGTCTTCAAAATCCGGGCAATCCTGGACATAAAACACAAAACACGAAACACGAGAAAGGAAGAGGCGAGCCTCCTCACATCACACTTATTAATAAATATTAATATACTACTACTAAGGATAAGCATGGGTTGCCACCCACAAAGCGCTTGTTTTTGTGCGAGTCTCTAGCTTGACTCACCCTATATCATCATGATAATAGGGACGAAACAAATGGAAGAGAGGTCAAAATCCATACTGACAAGAATGTTGCAGATTTGCTTACAAAAGCTTTTGAATGATAAGTAAATTACAATATTTGATTGTTAAGTATTGGAATGATGAATCTTTAAAGTCTTTTTCTCTTTATGTTTTGTAGAGTTTTTTATGAATTAGTCTGTTATTCATGTCCATTAAAAGTTTCCTTTTTTATGCTATTCAAGTATAATTAGTACTGATGGTTATACTTAATACTGCTGAGTACTACTTTTAGTTATTACTTATACTGCTAGGTTTAATTAATACTGTTCTTAATTGTGAAAATCTGCTTGTCTTGTGTTTTCTTGATTGTTAGACTAAACATTTGCTAGAAAAAGCAAAGGAAAAGTGTTAGATTGATGATGGAAAAGCGTTTGGAATAGAATTGGAGTTGATACTGGTGACTTAAGTTAATGTCTGCTAGGCATAACTTACTATGCTGGTTCTAAGTTATTGTGTAGGCATTACATTACTACTTGTTGAGTTAACACTACTAATGGTGAATGTTTATGCCGTGAGGATATGTTCCATAAAATTACTTTGATTAATAGGGTTTTTCAATCAATCATTTAATCGATTTCATACTTTCAAATACTCTCTAATTACAAACCCTAACTCAATTTTATCATCCATTATCAAAACCCAACACAAATGTTATCTAAGTCTTGCAGATAACTCATAACCATGGTGCATTTTTGTCTAAACCGCAGAAAGTGATGGGTTTGACAATTAATAGATTTTTAAATACACAACCATTAAGATGGCATTAACAGGTTATCCTAATATTATATCTCTTGCATTGAACAATTCTGGTCTACTGGCATGGTCAAAACTATCAATGGGGAAGTACAGTTACATGCCCTAGTAGATGGCAAGAAGATAATTGTCACTGAAGCATATGTGAGAAGAGATCTTCAACTAGAAGATGAGGAAGGTATTGATTATTTACCAAACTCTACCATTTTTGAACAACTTGCGTTGATGGGATATGAGAAAATTTCACAAAAGCTCACTTTTTATAAGCCATTCTTCTCTCCACAATGGAAATTTCTGATCATACTATTCTACAATGCCTAAGTTCAAAGACAACTACATGGATTGAGTTTAGTAGCACTATCGCATCTGCTATTATCTGCTTAGCAACAAATTAGAAATTTACTTTTCATAGTTCCATTTTTATAGTTTGTCAGAAAACTTGGAATATGTGTCTGGATCTTTTGTTGATGTATCCATGGTTTGTACAAGTGTTTTAACAACAACTTGGTGATCTGTCAACTCATAACAGAATTTATGTTGCACCCTCTCACACTAAAAAGATTTTTGGAAATATAAGAAGGGTAGGAAAAGTTTTTTCTGGTAGAGCAACACCTTTATTTCCAACAATGGTGGTGCAACACCAATCATAAATGGGTGAAGGTTTAGCAAATCCAACTGATCCCCATCACACACCCACCATTATTCAACCATCAACTCAACCACAAAATATACAAAAACCTAGGAAGCCTAAAAGAAAGGACACCCAGGTACCTCAGCCTAGTGATCCTAGTAACAATGTTGCAGATGAGGCTGTCCATAAGGAGTTGGGTGATAGTTTAGTGAGGGCTGCCACTACCGCTTCTAGCTTAAAAGCAGAGCAGGACAATGGTAATATAACTAAGACCCGATCCAAGGCAACACCTAATGAATCTAGTTCCCTAATAACTACTTCAGGTGGTGGTCCCAGGTGCCAAGAAACCATGAGGGATACTATTGCTCAAACTAGGTTTGAGAATGTATCAAAACTTTCCAATAATTCACTGCTCGCAAGAGGTAACACACTTCGAAGTGATGAGGATAGACTTAAACTTAATGAATTGATGGAATTATGTACCACTTTATAAAAGAAGGTTCTTGATTTGGAGAAGACAAAGACCACTCAAGCTAATGAGATTGCTAGTTTGAAAATGAGGGTCAAGAATCTTGAAAAGAAAAGAAGTTTGAGAACTCATAAGCTGAAGAGACTATACAAAGTTGGTTTGAGTGCTAGGGTAGAATCTTTTGGTGATGAAGAAGATTTGGGTGAGGATGCATCTAAACAGGGTAGGAGGATTAATGTTATTGATGCAGATGAAGACATTACCCTGGTGAATGTTCAAGATGATGTTGATAATGAGATGTTTGATGTGAATGCTTTAAATGGTGAAGAGGTGTTTGTTGCAGGGCAACATGAAAATGTTGTTGAAGAAGTAGTTAATGCTGCTCAAGATAGTATTGCAGCAACAACTGTTACAATAACTACTGAAGAAATTACTTTGGCTCAAGCACTTGAAGCATTAAAAACTTCAAAACCCAAGGTGAAAGGGATTGTTTTTCAAGAGCCATCTACAAAAACAAAAACAACAATTTCTTCACAACAAGCACAGGATAAATGTATATGAATAATGATAGAAGAACCTGTGAAGCCTATGAAGAAGAAAGATCTAATCAGGCTTGATAAAGAAGTTGCTTTAAAGTTACAAGCTGAATTTGATGAAGAAGAAAGACTTGCAAGAGAGAAAGCTGGAAAGGAAAAAGAAGCCAATATTGCTTTGATTGAAGAATGAGATGATATTCAAGCAAATATTGATGCTGATTATCAATTGGCTGAAAGAATGCAAGCACAAGAACAAGAAGAGTTGTCTGATGCAAAAAAGGCTACATTATTTCAACAACTCTTAGAGAAAAGAAGAAAGCACTTTGCGGCTAAAAGAGCAGAAGAGCAAAGAAACAAACCACCAACACAATCTCAACAGAGAAAGATAATGTGTACTTACCTAAAGAACATGGAAGGTTACAAGCTCAAAGATTTAAAGTCAAAAGGGTTTGATTCTATTCAAGAGATGTTTGACAGAGCATTCAAAAGGGTAAATACATTTGAAGACTTTAGAGTAGAGTTGGTGGAAAGAAAAGAAAAGAGGGAAAGAGAAGAGCTGATACAAGAGAGTTTAAATAAGCAAAAGGTAGAAGATGACAAAGAAACAACAGAGCTTAAAAAGTTAATGGAAATCATTCCAGATGAAGAAGAAGTAGCAATTGATGCTATTCCTTTGGCTGTTAAGTCTCTAAGGATTGTTGACTGGAAGATCCACAATGAAGGAAAGAAAAGCTATTATCAAATAATAAGAGCTGATGGAAAGTCTCAAATGTACAGGATCTTTAGTCAAATGCTTAAAAGTTTTGACAGGGAAGATTTAGAGGACTTGTACAAGTTGGTAAAAGCTAGATATGGATCAACAAGACCAGTAGAAAGCATGGATTATCTGTTATGAAATGATATAAAAATAATGTTTGAACCACATGTAGAAGATGAAGTATGGAAGCTGCAAAACGGATACAAAGTGTTGGAATGGAAGCTGTATGACTCCTGTGGAGTACATTTCTTGAGGATGCAGTCTATGCAGATTTACATGTTGGTAGAGAAGAAGTATCCTCTTACACCACCTACACTTTCAATGATGTTAGAAAAGAAGCTTCAAATTGATTATGAAAGTGAAATGGCTTATCAGCTGTGTAAATTGATCATAAAACAGCTTAAGAAGTAAAGAAGTGTTTGGAAGCATCCTCCTGGTGTTGATGAAGCTTTAAATGAAGAAACTTAATGATTTTGAAGAAGAATATCAAGTTTTGGGGAGGATTGTTGGGATTAAAAGCCTTCTTAATGTTGCTTAATTGTTTTAGTACTGCTCAAAAACTTCAAAGAAAAATGCTAAGTGTTTACTACTGATAGTACACAGTTAGTACTGCTAGTGTAAAGTTACTACTACCAATGCATATTAGTGTTGCTCAAAGACTTAGAAGAAAAACTACTAAGTAGTTACTACTGCTAGTACAAAAGTTACTACTGTTAGTACAAAGTTAATGCCACTGAAGAAGTTAATGCTGCTAGTGAAGAAGTTAGTACTGCTGAGTTAGTTAGTACTACTTATGTGATTTATATGAGTTATTTGTGTAAAAGATATGTATAACTTATTTGTTTAAAAGATTTGATATTCTTAAGAAATTATTGTAAGCCGTTTAGGACTCCTTGGTATATAAAAGGAGGTTATAGGGCATAGAGTTTGATACGAGTCATTCATAGAATTATCATAGCTTCAAGGTCTTTGTAACCCTAATACTTTGAGTGTATTCGTATTATTAATAATATTGGAGCTTTTGTTTGTTGAATTAGATGCTCATATAATTACTGTTTCATTGATAGTTCTTCTTAATATTAAAGATTAGATTCCGCATAATCTTTAATACATTCAAACAAAGTTTCTACTATAGTTATGTTAGATTTATCTAATATAACTAATCCTTATACAAGCTTAAGGAATTTGATCTATTGAAGTAGGATCAATAGCTTTGATTGTGGATTTTGACTTCAAAATTGATTTGAAAGTCTTTGGTCCAGAAATAGGTTCAACACCATCCAACTTCTTTATTGGAGGAAGAGGAGTGCTACAGACTGAAGATTCATCAGCTGAATCATAATCAGTGTCTAGAGAGTCAAAGAAAACAACTGAAGGATTAGTTGTGTTTCTTTGTGACTCATTTGAAGGTACTTCATCAGTATCTTGATTAGGAAGAGTATAATCTTCAGTTTCAGATGACTTAGGTATATCACTACTAGTAATAGGCATATCTGAGTTATTTGCTTAATATTTTATGAATACCGGGTCTTTAAACCCAGAGCTAGAGGTATCTTTAGTGAGTTGGTCAATTCCTAAAATTTTCTTCTTTTGAGTTGGAATTTGTTCATTGATACACTGATTAACTATATTAAAACTGTTTAGCCATGTTTCTGTAATAGATGTTAGCTCTTTCAGTTCAAATTTTAAGTTTTGATTCTCTTTGAGAATCTCAGTGTTTACATGCTGCATGGTAAGAAGATCAAGTTTTGCTTGTTTTAATACCAAAAGCTGTTCTTTGCATGTATTCAATTCTTGAACAAAATTTCTATATTTTGACAAAAGATTGTTTCTTTGTTCTTCAACATAGTTAAGGTCAATACACAGATAATCTAGAAATGATTTTATATCATCATTATCTTCCATTTGGAGAAGAGTGTGTACCTTTTTCATAAAAATCTTAGTTCAATCACCATTTCTGGCACTTTCTTTACCAACTAAAACTTTTTCTTCATCAGTAAGTGCTATGAGAGCTTTAACTTTAGTTACTTCATTTTCATCAGACGATACTTCTTCATCATCCCAATCATACATTTCAGCAATGAGACCTTTGTTTTTGCTTGAGGAAGAACTAGGAGCTGAAGCACTAGAACTGAAGAGGGCTAGTTTAGCTTTGACTTTATGGTATTTGGCTTCAAAGTCCTTGATTTGCCTCGGTTCAGGTTTGTTTTCAGATGAAAGGAGAAGTTTTGATTGAAAAGGTGATTGATATGAAGGAACTGATGTTTTTGACCAACAGTCTCTTGCAAAATGACCCTTCTTGCCATATTTGTGGCATTCATTTTGGTCAGTTGCTTTTGCATTGCTAAACTTTTGAGTACCCTTTTTGAAAAACCATTTAGATTTGGTGAGCCCTTGCTTGCTATTCCTCCTCTAAGTCATTTAAGTACTCATAACTGCTTCTTGTATCCTTTTCATCATCAGGACTATCTTGAAAGTCCTAGACAATAGAGGAGGAGACGAAGGCAGTTGATAAAGGAGTTGCAGAGACAAGAGATTTTCTCTTTATAGTCTCATAAATATTGTCTATTAGGTTTTCTTCATATTTGAGTTTACCAAATAGTGAAGCAAGCTTAGAATCTTTCACATGATTTGTGTTTCTTAGACTTTGGCAGAAATTTAGCCACTTCTTTGGTAACCCATTTATAAAACTAGTATTTATTTTAAGCTTTGAATGTTTAATGCCATCATTTAATAATTCATTCATCAGAGCTTTATATCTGGTGAAAGTTTGTGTTAGAGATTCACCTTCTTTGAATTTGAAGGTGTTATAGCACAACTTCAGGTCCATGACCCTACTTTCTTTCACATCAGAGGCCCCTCATGATATAGTATCAGGTCATCCCAAGTAGATTTTGCAGTTAAGCAGTTTATGACATAATTCATTTGGTCATTTGGAAGGACAGACATGATGAGACTTTTTAGTCGCTGATCTAAGTTAGTAGCCTTTCTTTTATCAGCAGTCCATTGTCCTTCTGGTTTCCTTTGACCAGCTGCCATAGGGATATAAGGACCGTTTGAAATGATGTTTTCAAATTAAGGTTCAATACTAATAATATGGCACATGAATCTCTTTTTTCAATTGGTGAAATTTTCCACCTCTAGTACATGAGCAACATTTAACTGGCCACCCCAATATTCAAGAGTCTGTAGTACTTCTACTGCTGCCATTTAAAATAGATCTTGATTTTAAAATTCTTTGAGCCTTTATATATCCTTTTAAAGGGATTTTATAAACTAAAAGGCTCTGATACCACTTGTTGGTCCCTTGGAATCTGATATAAGGTTTATCCAATTAAACTAATCAGAATCCTTAGCAACAAAGTAAGTTTTAAACAAATATATAAACAATATAAAGAACAAGTTTAAAACACACAGAAGTACTTTTCAACGTATAACTTTTATTAGAATAAAATAAAGAATCTATGACACACCTTGCTTGCGGAATATCAAGGTGGTTGAATGAAAATTGGGGTGTTATCTCCTTCGAACTTATTCTCTAACCAAAGTTATGAGAATAAGAAAACAAACTTGTTATGACTAAACTGAAGCTTCAGCTTTCAGTAGTACAAGTCAGTTTGTTTGAGAGATAAATGAACTCTTCAATGTGTATCACATTAATTGGAAGAGATAACATTTTCTCTGGGAATCCCTTTCCTTTTATAGGCAAAGAGATTAGGGTTTACAAGTTTTAACCTAGCTACATGGCAAGCATTAAATGGGTGGTTGAGCTAGCATTTAATGCACATTTGCTTTCTAGTACTAGGTATAGTCCTTGAAGGAAAGTTGTTGTACTTCTATACCAACTTTAGAAGTAGCATTTCCCAAGGAGATTGCTTTATTCCTTTTGACATAAAACAATCTTTTTCCCGCCTTGTAAACCTTCTAGAAGTGAAACATACGTTTCAGATTTTGTTAAGGAACGTCCGGCTTGGAATTGTGAGCCAAGCTGAACTGAAGCTCCACTAAGAGTCCTTCTTCAGTTTCTGTACCGCTGCATACATTAAGGTGAAGATACTTCACAATATTCTAAGGACCTGAAGAGCTGATGCTGAAGGAACTTCAGCGACTGAAGCTGAAAGGCTTCAGTGACGTAAACTGAAAGACTTCAGTTTGAGAAACACTTAGGGGATTTTATGTTTAAATCTACTGAAAGACTGAAGGGCTCAGGAACTGAACCCAACAGAACCTACATCTCCACATCCCACTAGTTCTCCACATAACAGTACCACCAATCTTAATACTCCTTCCTAAGCGCATTACCCCATGGCTTAGTTTGATTCCAACTCCAACGATCTGCTTACCCCGCCGGCCCAATCCAATCCAATCTAAGCCCAATCACCCCAAAATAATTCATCACCTTTCATGGACCATTCTCAAGCATCGGCCCACACCTCCATTGTCGCGGCCCAAAACAAAAATATTATACCCGACCCTCCTCAAACCTAAACCTGGGGTAACTCGTTATCGTGTCGGGACTAATCGTCCCACTGAGCGTCTTAATTTGCATGTGTCTTCGGTTTCTCCCTTACCTAAATCTTATCGTGATGCATTTAATGATTCCAATTGGTAAAATGCTATGCGTGATGAATATCATGCTCTTATTAAAAATAAAACTTGGACCCTAGTACCTAGACCTCTGGACACCAATATTGTTCGTTGTATGTGGTTATTTCGCCATAAGTATCTTGCAGATGGCACTTTTAGTCGTTATAAGGCTCGTCTTGTGGCAAACGATAATACATAGTTAGAGGGTGTTGATGTTGATGAGACCTTTAGTCTGGTTGTTAAACCGGGTACTATCCAGATTGTTCTTAGTTTAGCTGCTTCTCGACATTGGCAGATTCACCAGCTTGATGTCAAGAATGCTTTTTTACATGGTGATTTATCTGAGCAGTTTATATGCATCGGCCTCCTGGATTTTGGGATCTGTTTATCCTGATTATGTATGTTTATTGAAGAGGTCTCTTTATGGGCTTAAAGCCCCCGAGCTTGGTTTCAGCGATTTACATCTTACATTACTCGTGTTGGGTTTCAGCATAGTCGTTGTGACTCCTCTTTGTTTATATACCGAATGGGTACATATACTGCTTATTTATTATTATATGTTGATGATATTGTTCTCACAGCTTCTTTTGAGACCTTGTTATGATAGATTATTGTTTTCTTACATCACGAGTTCTCTATGACAGATTTGGGTTCGCTTAATTATTTTTTGGGTATCTCTGTTACACGAGATTCTTTAGGGATGTTTTTATCTCAGAAGAAATATGTTGTTGAGATTCTTGAGAGGGCACATATGGTTAATTGCAATCCTAGTCGGACTCCTATTGATACTGAGTCTAAATTGGGAAGTGATGGTGATCCGGTTTCTGATCCGACTTTATATCAGAGTCTTGTAGGTTCACTATAATATCTCACTTTTACTCGCCCGAATATTTTTTATGTAGTTCAACAGGTGTGTCTTTATATGCATGATTCTCGGGAGCCTCATTTTTCAGCTCTTAAGCGGATTTTGTAGTATGTTCGTGGCACTTTGGATTATGGGTTACAGTTATTTACATCCTCGACTACAGATTTGGTTGCTTGATCAAATGCAGATTGGGTTGGCTGTCCTACTACTCAACGCTCGACTTCAGGTTACTGTATTTTTCTTGGCAACAACTTACTCTCTTGGTCCTCTAAGCGTCAGCCGACGCTCCTTCATTCCAGTACAGAGGCAGAGTATCATGGTGTTACCAATGTTGTTGCTGAGACTTATTGGCTGCGCAATTTACTGCCTGAGTTGCATACTCCTTTATCTCCCGCTACGCTTGTCTACTATGATAATGTTAATGCGGTTTATTTATCCTGCAATCCGGTTCAGCATCAGCGTACAAAGCACATTGAGATTAATATACATTTTGTTCGTGATTTAGTTGCTGCTGGTCAAGTCCGAGTGCTTCATGTGCCTTCTCGTTATCAGTTTGCGAATATTTTCACCAAGAGATTGCCATCAGCTTTATTTGAAGAATTTCGCTCCAGTTTGAGCGTCCAATGTCCTCCCGCTCTAACTATGGGGGAGTGTTAGCCTGTATTATTGTATTGGGCTCAAGCCCGAGTCTAGAATGTTCCCTTTATGTATTTATATTATGTACCGAATATTCATTAGTGAGGACAGAGAGATTTACACTCCTACATAAAGTACATATAAACTTTAATAATAAAAACATATTGTAGTTCTCAAATGTTTGACTAGTTTATGAAACAATGTATAAACAGTTTAGAAACAAACACAAAAATAATTTTTCAATCGTGTAAGTCTTATTTAAATAAATCAAAAATATTACAAAGTGTTATGTGAAGCTAACACTTAATTGTATGATAATAAAAGGCACTCTGATCAAGAAAACTTATACCAATAATAAGTTTGCAAGTGAACTTCTGAGGTCATTGATAGGATCAGGGACCAAACTGAGTTCAAAGAGGGCAAATGCATTTCTTTAAATGTTTACAATAAATGCATAATTTCAAAGAATTTACTTCGACCAACATTTTCTCATGTAATGGAGTATTAGGATGATACATGTGGGGTTTTTGAGATGTGTCAAACATTTTGTAAAAAAGTACGACTTCCGTTAAATGATTTCATTATAAAAAAGACAACAATCATACTTTAATGAACAATTCTGTTAACATTCATTTCTTTTTCACCAACTCGTACTTGATTTAACTTTGTCAAAAATATATTTTATCCCGCTCTTTTGCATTCTTTAAAAGTGCCGCCTAAATATCCTAAGAGATATTTTAAGCTATAATTTGTTGGTAGACTTCATAGAGTGTATAGGTTCATCAAGGTATTATCAACCCCTAATGAGTCTTTGTCCTTCATATTTAGTTCATCCTACATACTAGTTGGCCAGCATTAGTTAGAGAGTATGTCTTCAAGTTATCTTCGATAGCTTAACAAAGTCTTTGACTTGAACTTCGTTGATGTTGCTCGCTGATTTCATTATTAGCGAGTCTTATTGATTACTTGTTGATTTCATTATCAGTACGTCTTCTTTACTTAGACTAATTGATGTTCAAATCTAAACAGAGACCGTTTGACACTGAATTAACCCAACATCTCCCCATATTTGAATATAAATTATACTAGGTTAACTAATGTATGTGAGCACACGACTTCTTCTTGCTAATAATTTTCAGATACATACACAAACAAAAATATGAAATATTATTAAGGATTACATAGACACTTTACATCAACTCTAATCATCTAGATTTTTTACTTTGTTCTTAGCCTCTTCAACATCATCCCTGGTCTTCATAACCTAATGCATCCTAGCCTAAAATCCCTTAGCCACTTGAGAGTCTTTCTTTATACACTGATGAAGTTTGATCAATTGAGTTGTGGATGCAAGATCAAATTCCCTTTCCCTCTGAAAGCAAAATTGATCATAGCTGTTTATGAAGAACATGCATGACTCGGGTCTAACGATCACCATTACATCTTCCCCTGCCACTCCCTCGGGTGGATTGAAGTATCTTTCAGCACCAGTTACCTTGGGTTTCATAGTGAGATGCATTCTTTCAAATGGAATCATTTTCCTCTTAATTTGCTTGACAAACTCTCCCAACCATCCACCTCCGCTCCAAGTACAAGCCACTCCTATAACCCGACCATGTAAACATTTATACGTTAAGAAGAATAATTAACAACCTAAGCACATTTTGTTTTGAAGGTGCTAGGTGTAAGAAATTACTCGTAAAATATAATTTGAAGGTCGGGGAGGCTTAAAGAGATGTCTAGCCATTTTAGAGAGAGAGTGGAGAGAGAAAAGGACTATGTATGTTTATTAGAGATATAGGAGGTTACACACAAATTATGATACAAGTATCACCCCTCTTTAGAATTAAGGAGGGGATATATATATATA
>BQNB010036406.1:16504-50157 GCA_026074375.1 Tanacetum coccineum | reverse complement strand
ACTTTTTGGCATGACTGATAAGTAAATAAACATCAAGATCTCTTCTTAGTCAATTTATACGGTTAATTTGTTTGTGAATTGATTATTAGACCTTATGATAATGATTGCATCTAAGCTATGAAATTTGCAAAATTTGAATTTTTGTTCAATCTTGTAAATATGTAAATCTTAGTGTTGACTAGAGGATTTACAAGATTTATGAAAAACATTTCGATGTAAAAAGAAAAAGGAATAAATTTCATTTATCGATATGGATCTATAAGGATCACGCTTGATGCTGTTGAACTATGTTTAGGTCATGTAAATATATTTTACTTTTAGATAAAAGGTTTTGCTAACCAATGCCCACTAGGCAGAGGTTAATGTGTAATTAATATACACAAACTTTTCTAATTAACATAAAAATACATTAAATACACATTAAATAAACATATAAATTACTATATTTGAACATGATTTTGACTTGAATAATCCGAATTTAATGTATTTTTATGTTAATTATAAAAGTTTGTGTATATTAATTGCACACTAACCTCTGACCAATGTCAATGGACATTGGTTAGCAAAACTCTTAGATAAAATACAGCTTCTTATCATCATGCTTTAAGATGGGATTTGGGGTCACTCATTTACATACCATGGATGTGTTTGTTAAAACTAGCGGTAACCAGCTGCCATACTTGATATAACTACAAAACAAGAATGCAACAATGGGGTTATGTTCTACAGTAAAAAAAAGAATGCAACAATGACACAATTAGTCTTTGAACTTAATTTCAGGCTTAGATTACATTTTAACATCCCCTTTTAATCTCAGCCTGGAAATAATCAAACAAACTCAATTTCAGGACAAGCTTCTCATGTTGCAGCCTATCCAAACCCTTTGTAAGTTGTTTGTTCAGCATAACTTATTTTCTGAGTTTTAATAACACCAGTCAAAATTCTCTCTTACAAAATGTAAGTCAATCTCAAGATGTTTTGCTCTTTCATGAAAAACAGGATTAGCTGCAATTTTAATTGCAGCCTATCACAGTACAAATTTACAAGTAAAAGAATTTCTCATTTCAAGTCTTTTAAGATTTTTAAGACCCAAACAGTATCTAAAGTTGCTGAAGTCATGGCTTTATATTCAGCTTCAGCATTGGATTCAGAAAGGGTATTTTGCTTTTTGCTTTCCATGAGATTTGTTAGCCTTACTATTTTGTAAAGCTGACGTCTTACACGTGAATTGGACTAGCTATGGACACTGCGTGACACGCAGGGGTTATTATTGTATATGTGGTATAGTTAGCTTTAGTATAGGCTATAAATACCCCTTATTTCTCTCCATGGGGGGTTGGTGGAAGTTCATTTGTATTTCTCTTTCTCTTTCTAATAATAAATCTTTTATTTCTCCACCCTCTTTCTACTTTCTTTCACTAGAACCATGTTCATTCTTATTTGGTTTAATCAATCTTGACCCCCCGAATAGGTGAATCACTAGTCTTTCAATTGGTATCAAGAGCTAACCGGGGGTGTTTTGTATTGTGCGTGTGTAACACCCCCAAAAATCACAACGCATCGGAATACCACTTTGGGTGCTGCTTCATAGCATAAAGTACAAGTTACAGAAAACGATCACAAAAGAGACGTTTTAAATAAAGCGTCACACTCGATTTAATAAAATATCAGAGTTACACAGGTCCCAAACAGTTTACAAAAACAACACGAGTTCAAACTTGACTCATATGCATATGGTAAAACTATTATCGAATGTGAAAGTAACTGAGTCTTTAAATCTTCAGATATCCACGCCATACTCCCATCAAAGCAAGCACAAGCATAATCACCTGAGATAAAACATGCTAAAAGTCAATGAAAACGTTGAGTGAATTCATAGAGCTTATATGAAATAAAAGTGTGAACACAAGTATTAAAATCATCGAGAAACTTGTGGATCAAACAAGTTATTAATTACTAATGCATTGAGCTCATGACATTGAAACCTTTAACACAGCATATATCTTTTCATATGCTCACAAATTGCCCCTACACTAGGTATTACCCAAAAGAAATTCTCAATACAATGTCCGTTACAGAGTGTTCACGCCATGGATACATACTCCTGAATGTCCAATAGATCTGTTTATTATATTAGCGCTTACCCATCATAGATAATTAATAGTTCATGAAATTCGGGGCCTTTTTGGCAATTAGCTACTCATGCAATTAGTCTCACAATCGGGTCCAGCATATCGAAAACTACTTGTGTTCAATTTATAAAACTAGCATGTATCTCCCTCCCGAGGTTTTATAAAACGTTAAAATTTTAAAAGGCGAGGCTATGAACTCACCGAGAAGCAATGAAGAGAAATGAGCGTAAACACGGATCAACAATAAAAACTAGGAAACTCCTCGAACGAGATGATAAACAACGGGAAAATGACGACACGCCTCAACACAACCTATAAAAGTGTTTCGCGTATTAATAAGCTATACTTATTAAGAAAATGCATATAATGCATAAATAGTAAATACATATATATTCCGACATGTCCTAAATTTTGTATCATAGAATCCATGAGTGCGCCATACTTACTTATGTATACCCACTAAAATGATCCGCCTTATGTTTAACTTCATTTTAACCCATTCCGACTAATATGTAATTTTAATAAAAATTACTCATTTTGACCCATTATAAGGATTAAGACATCTAGACGTGAACGAAAGTAAAAGACTAACTTATTAGTTGCAAATTCAATCTTAGTTAATATATTTTACGCCTAATCATTTGCTAAAACACTAATTGATTAATCTTAAAAATTTCGCCATGTTGACTTTTTATTATAAATTTATTAAGTCTGGCCCGTCTAAAACGACCCGCTAGATTAAGTTTTTAAGACTCGGACTCTAAAGCATTTTGATGTAAAACGACGTTTGGGGCAACTTTTTAATTTTAGCCGAGACCCGAAACCTAACAGAAAATGACCAAAATGCCCCTGTAAGTTTCTGCAGAAAACTTCTCTTTTTCATAAAAATGTAATATATAAACCTAAGCTTTTTGACCCGTTAACATACGTTTTTAGTCTTAGTTATCCTCGTGAGAAAGTAAAACGGCATTTTAAACAACTTTTATGTTTCGGCCGAAGGCCGAGACGGGCCAAAAATGACAAAAATGCCCTTTTTCGAATCTGCCAGCAACTATTATTTTTATTAAGTGCAGTTTTATTTTTTTAACATTTTGCTCAACTTCAATCGGCCGCCAAACGTTCGTTTTTAAGAGTTATCTAACGATCCATATATCAAATCGAAGCTACAGACTTCCTCTATTACATGCTTAAGCCTAAATTCAATTTTAAAATATTTGACTCCACCTAATTTGACTCGCAAATTTTCTGCCCTAATAAGGTGGCTTTAAACCCTTTCAAATCTTCTATTTCACGTATCGCAGACATCGCCAATGCTCTTAAACTATCCTAACCCCATCGCTAATCAACTAAAACTACCAATAACCTTAAAAACGCAACATGCAATAACTTCCCTGGATTCTCGATACAAAATTAGATACATGCATTGGATATATAATCAAATCAATGGAAAAGAGAAAGTAGAAGACTCACAATCACAATGCAATGGCTAGTAAAATAACACAATCAGGGTTTGATTTTTGGCCGAACCCCAAAGAACCAAAAGAATGATCCCAAATTGATTTTTTTTGTTACTTCAATCCTTGATTATACACTTAATTATAAACCCTTATTACTCCATTCTTCTTTAATTAGATCATACCCTTGAAAATCAAAAATCAATAAAATCAAGAACTTTTTAAACTTGATGTATGATGGTTAATTGTTGTTGGGGAATGATTAGGGTTTGATTTGGGATTGATTTAAGATCAAATGGAAGAGATTTAGGGAAAAAGTTTTTGTTTCTTGATGGTTTTTGTGGAGTACTCATCGAACCATAGAGAAAGCAAAGAACAGGATGAATTTTTTTATAACTGAGTATGTGTGTTTTTAGAAGAGTCACATCTTTTTATAGATGGTCAATTGTTTAATAAATTTCCAAAGGGAGTGTTATTTCAAAGGGACGTAGTTGTTTTTGAGGTTGTGTAGTGTAGGAGAGTAAAATTTTATAAGGGGCGGTGTTTGGTTATTAATATATTGATATTTATTTATATATTTTATATTTATAGTTATTATTATATATATATATAGTAGATATATTAAACTTATATATAGAGTATTTCGATGCTATTATTTATATACAGTTTAATGTAACACTACGTTATTTTGATTTTAAACTCGGTCTTAAATATTATAGTGTTAAAGTATTAGTTTTGACATTGTTTTGGCCGCCAAAACCCGGGAAAAAAATCAAAAAGTACAATATATAAAAATAAATAATCTTCCATGATGGAGATTATAGAGTAAGTATATGGAAATTATCGATTTCCTCAAATACTAAAATTCGGTTAATAATACTCTAAATTGGACTCGGCGGTTAAAATAAGAATAATGGGGATGATTTTCCTCAAATCGGCAAAAGCTAAAAAATTGATAATTGCTATTAGAAATAAAAAGATAATTAATAGCTCGAACATGGCTCTAATGTCTTAGCTATTGCTTATTTCTTATTTTTTCTCATGTTCCTTTTGTTCATCAATAAAGCCACATAAGTTTTTCTTTTCTTATGTTCCTCAACCTAGATTTAATATCTCTCTGGTGGAGATATATATTCGTTATTAGCATAGGTATTTGCAAGTTTTGAGATTATTGTTTGCTTCAGCTTACTTTTTCGAGCTTATTTCAATGCTTACGTCCACACTTTTTGGATAGATGTGGATGTGGTGCCTTGTCATAGCTTATTTAACAAGCTTTATATTCATGGCATATGGGCTTGTTGATATGCGTGTGTTTTGGTGCTTATTTGGTTTGCTTCAAGTTTAGCTTATCTATCGTCGGCCTTATTTTAGGCCGAATGTATGATGAGACCGATTACTTTTTGGGTTTGTATGTTGCGTGAAATATGTTTCAAAACAACGTATTTTCGCGTGCCTTTTTTATCAAGCTTCTTTATATAGGATAAGCAGATTTGCAGGTTGTCGGTGGTTTATTACCTAGCTTATAAAGTGCTTAGGTTCGAGCTTATTTCTTAAGCTTTGGAGTTTCATTAGCAGCAGTTTGGCAAGGAAAACAACAAAGGCTAGTTCTTTCTTTTTTTTGTTTGTGAGTCAAAATTTTGAATGATAAACAAAAAAAAACGGTTACTGACTACGGTTTGTAAGTTGCGTGCCCAACAGTGGTCAGCGGTTGCCGGCAATGGATGGTTTACCTACAAGTTTTAAGCGAGCGGTGTGCCCTTGTCATTCTCAGGGTTATCTAAAACAATCCTCCTGCCGTTGAAATGTCAACGTCGGTTTGGGGATATTTTTCCTGGCGGTTTGGTTCCCAAACGGTTTGTACCAGCGCCATCGTTTGGCAACGTCTGGCTTGTGGTGGGCGGCTTTGGCAAACGTCAGTGTCATTGGTTTGTCAACTCTTAGAGATAAGCGGTTTGCTACTGATGTAAATCCACTAACCCAAATCCGATGGCAAACTGTCTTCTTACCCGAGTTGGACCGACGTTGGTCTCAGGTTTATTCAAACCACAACCTAATTTACCAACATCATTATAACATCTCGCACAACAACCCTCATAACTATCTAAACCAATCAAACAAGCTCTCACTTTTACAATCCAACAAATCCCTATCATAAATTTCATTTCGTAACAAAATATCATTTTCTACACAACACTAATCTAACCTATACCATCTAAAACCACAATGGAGTCCTCTAAAAATATACTAAATTTTAGATACTCAAGATCTCAGAAAGTTCTTTTTGTGTGTCATAACTAATTGCAAGATCAATTACATGAAGAACTACATCATCATCGATCTCTTTCTAAGGTTATACCTCCTTTTAATTTTCGAATATCAATGACTGATTTATAAATCAAACTATGTTATATATCATCAATTGGTTTTGATTGTCCAAGAACAAATAATTACACCCTACCTTGTGTCCTTTTATCAAAAGATCTTGAAGACTCAGTTTCTTGTATTCTTCTTGGATATACGCTTTAAGAGACTGTTGTTTGTGATAATTGGAAATCGATGTTGTTATTTCGTGCTCATGTGTCGATTAACAATAAACAAACGAGGATCGTGTACGCATGCTAGCTATGGTTTGTATTTTTGCTTGAGGGATTAAGATCATGAGATGTGCTTGGACTGGATCGGTATTTGAAGGAGATAAGATGAGTTTTGGTACATAAACGTCTGATGTTGATTGCAGTTAGAGTAATAAGGGGCGTGTTTTTTTAATAAGATTAGGGTTAACTGTGAGAAAAAAATAGGGTTTATGATTGATACTCAAATTATAATACACGTAATAATATCCAAAGTATAGAAAATTCCAAAAACTACCCGTTAAGCGAACAAAGGTCTTGTATGGAAAAATCTTACAAAATACTATCGTTTATACCGGTAAAGTGATTTACGGGTCGTTTTCCACAAAGACTTATGGAAATTGAGACCATCGTTTGTTATTTGGGACTAATGTCCTTGATATTGGGTTCGATAAAGTGATTGTTTGCTAAAACTCCTATTAGTGAGCCTAAATATAGGCGTACAATTAATTCTAAACTACGGAAAAAACGTTAAGGGAATCTAGGATAAACGTAACAAATACTAATTTAACTAATTAACTCCTAAATACTTGTCTCTAAAAACTTTTTCTACTCCCTAATTGACTATTTAAATGAAAATGCTAAAGAAATTTATAAAACGAGTAATGGTTAGGCTAAATAGGAAGAATAACTCAAAGACGCGGGGAAATATACTCTAGTTTCTTTAGAAAAGATGAACCTGTCACAAACATATAACCTAACGGGAGTAAATCTTTTAACGTGAGCTAGATCTGATAGAAAAAGAAAATTATTTTTGTGAGTTTATTTTCTATTTCTTTTTATGATTTTTTTAAAGTTATTAACTAAATTAATTTACGGATATATTATATAAAAACTTTAAGACTAAAATCCTAATTTTTTTCTATAACTAAATAGTGCTTCAATATGATAAGCTAGGATGCAGGAAAAATAATGAAAATCTAAATAGCTAAATTAAATAGCCGGGAAAATTCATATGAAGCAATTTTGCATTATTATACTAAAAAAACTCTCGCAAATAAAAAAGGTTAAAATGTTTGATTGTGCAAACCTGGTACGTATCAAAAGGTACCCAATGGCACGTTGGTGAGGGCGAGTGTGTGTTAATGGCTTATAAAAGGGTTTGTGGCTAAGTTGAGGTCGGGGGTGATGTCTTGCTCTCCCCCGATTCTCCTGGGTGTTCCTCCCATTTTTTTGATTTTTGCAAAATCCTAATAATTGCAAAGTTGTTTGTAAAACAGCTTAGTAATAAGCTATTTTTGTGGGAAATAACAACTTTTCTAAAAGTCTCGATTATAGAAGCAATAGAGGAGACAATAACAATTTTGAAAAAAACAGAACGCAAATACACTTAGCCATGGTTTTACTTTTAAAACATAACTTCTATAGGCTCAGAAACTAATAGATTAAGCTTTAACTAGACTTAACTTAAAGGCTATTTGCAAACTATGACTACCCTTAATAAGCTAAATTAAGCTGACTTATCTAAAAGCAAGTAATCTTTGAATTCTAAATAAGCACTTAAAAGAGAACTTGCACCTCAAATATCAGACCAAAAGGTACCGTTTTGAGCTTAATTATTACGCGCACTCAAACGACGCCTTGATGACTATAAAGCTAGATTACCTTAATACCATGACTCCTAAATAACTATTGAAAAAGCTAAACACAATAAGACTCATTTTTTGAAACTAAGTTGGCAGAGAAAAGCTCAATGAAAAAGTTCGTAGGTATATCTGGCTATTCTTGGTTTCTGTTTTTTATGGAACAGCTAGAATAAGCTGGTATCTTCAGACTAAATTAGCTTTTAATCTAATTTTACTAACCTAATAAGCTAACCGGAGACTAAAAAATGAGCCACATTAAGAATAATGCCATTAAGCTAAAGATTCTCGGAATAAGCTGCTTAGGTAAAACTAAAAACCATACAGACAACTTTGGTTCTTTTGGGCTTATTTTTAACTATGCAAAAAAGATACTACTTTAGCAATCTAACTT
Source organism: Tanacetum coccineum (assembly GCA_026074375.1). Classification (NCBI taxonomy): domain Eukaryota; kingdom Viridiplantae; phylum Streptophyta; class Magnoliopsida; order Asterales; family Asteraceae; genus Tanacetum; species Tanacetum coccineum. The sequence continues at coordinate 41,964 of BQNB010036406.1, read as the reverse complement.
ATACCTATTAAACTATTGACTGTATAGATGATAAAATCTACTTTTGAAACTATTTTGAAACTTTAGAATGTATAGAATGAAAAAGCTTGCTTTTAAACTGCTTAAATACTCCTAGTACATGCTGAGTATATTTGTAGCTTTTCAACAACACTATAATTGCACATTTGAGATTAAAACAGTCTGACATAATGAACTTGTAAAGGCAAATAAGCTAAGCAGAATTGGACAATGACCTAAAATCTACTAGTATACTAAAAAAATTAAGAGTTTTAAAATCCTATTTTACTAAGGATTGGTTCTATCATAATAATGGCAGTTTTTGCGCCTTTTTAGAACTGTGATGCATTTGAAACTTTGTATAACCATAAAAACTTAAAACTATGTTTGTGCAAGATATAGATTTATGTTCCTCCTCTCTTTTAAACTCTAGACAAAATGCAAAAATGATAAAACTAGACTATTTGTTCTATTGAAAACTGACTAATGATACAAATTTAGAATACTAGCCTACTCTTTAGTTTGCCTATAGAAAACTAGATGTAACTTATTAATTCTTAAAATCTGCTCTTATAAGCCTCAAATGAGAAGTTTCAATTTTAAAAGTACAAGGATCCTAGTCGATGTCTTGCGGTACTAACTCAGAGTTAGTACTGCTTGACCCTAAGACACCCTTTTAAGTTGCTGAAAATCCATTTTTTAGCTCTATAAAATTAAGATTCTAAAACAACAGTTGATGTTGTGCCCTTGATTTCTAGTCCATAGTCTTAACCTACATATTGAACAATTATTAAGAAGCAAATATGCGAGACAATAAGGCTAAATAAGCTCTGCTAATTATTTTTGATTTTTTTAAGTGTTTTAATAATTAAGCAGGATTAACGATTTAAGTACTTACTAAATCCTAAATAAACATCGCAAACAAAGATAAGAAGCAAGCTTAAGATAAAATAATTTTAACATCAATAAGCTACTCTACAAACTGATTAAGCATAATTATATGGCATATTTTATAAATAAAATTATGAAGTTAGAGACAGATATCGTGAAAATAAAAGGAAAAGGTGAATTGGTACCTCACACCTCTGCTAACAAGAGGTGAGTTGCTCTCAATAGAGTTTTTTTTCAACAGCTTAAGGCTTATAGCATTAAGCTCTATTCCCAAATACCTGATTCTAAACTCTATATTCCTGACCTATCAGGAACTTATTACCCATTTGAATTCTATTTATGCATAGACATCCAATTTCCTCATTAGAATTTCAAGTTTGGGCGTTACATTGAGAGCTTGTTAGTAAGCTTAAAGACAATAAGAGCTTTATGAAATCGTTAATGGCTTTTTTAGATCATTTTTAGGCCATAAAAGTAAAACTTATTAAAAGACAGATTGCATTCATTAATGAACAATTAAACTTTTAATTTCCTAGATAAACTGCTTACAATGTTAAAAGTGAAAAAGTTACATGTAAATGAAATCGAAAATAAGCTAAGTGATAATATAGCTAATTGTACTTTTAAAACTACAAAAGCTAAAAAACTATTCTCCTCTGATGTGAGTGAGCAGGGTTATTGTATTTATTGGCTTTGAGAAAAGCGTCTTAGGTCCTTGGATAATACGCTCCCACTTTGCTTTAATCCTCACCCTTCTATTCATTTGCCAATCCATTGGATCCTTCATTTTGGGCCGTTAGATCAATTTCCTTCACACGGATTGCCAAGTTGGCAATCCCATAAGTTGGGAGGAGTATACTCTTTTGGGGCCCTTGTTTTTAGTGAAAATATCCATCAAAGGTGTGGTTATTTCGCATCCAACGTGTTGTCTTTCTCTTGTTAGTTCTAGCCAATGAGAGCCTTTTGTGGGGAGTTTTGATGCTCGCTCGCTCGCGTAAGCTTGATATCTTGAATCTTTGTGTTTCAACGTCTTTAATTGAATTTTACTCTTTGTTTTTGATGCAGGGTTTAATTTAAAGAATGACTATGTGATTGTAAAAACAAATTTTTCGCGCCTTTTATTACCACTATACTCGTTTGGCAGTATTGACTGAGTGAAATGGTGTTTGACTTGGGTCGGGTTATAAAAAAGAAATGCGGCACTAGGTTTATATGGGCTTGGTGAAAGGGTTTTATGGGATTTGTATATAACAGAGATACCGAAGTTAGTCTTTATTTTATAAAAGACTTCGGTCGTTAAGGTGTTAAGGATTATTGTGAATTGGTTTAACATTAGAGGCTCATTTTTGGGCATTTATAAGGCGTGTGTCTTTTTGTCGGGTTGACCAAAGGTTGACCACAGGTTGACTTTGTTGCCTTGTGCTAGAAAACACTTTCGGCTTTTTGTGCACTTCTATCCATTCCGTTTCGTGTTTGTTCGATTTTGACCTTTTTCATTATGATTTTTGCATGTTCTCTAGTAACTACACATTCACACACACAAAATCACAAATACAAGCAGTTTTAGCATTTTGATCATTATAGGCCACATTTTTTGTTATAAAAGATTGTGAGGCCTTACATATCAAAATTCCCCAAACTAAGTGATTGTCGTGTTCTCACGCAATTTGATTGGCTTAAAATCTCAAATAGCTCCTCAAAAACCTCCCCTAAAACTTTGTCTCTTTGAAAAAGTTGCAAAGACGTTTGGGGAGAGAGTTAAAATATCACAAGCTTTTAAAACACCTCTATTTTCCCATTTTTCAAAATCTTTTTTAATTTTTTTGATTTTTCTATTTACAATACTTACAATTATTCATGTGGTCATAAATGTTTCGCTTTTCATTATTCATTAATATACTTTTAGATGACGGAACAAAAAGCACAAAACATGTGTCCCAAATGGATAAATTCTTCGTCCCCGCCTTTACTTCTCCAAGCCAAGCTTAAAAACAAGATATTGCACAAATACAAGTTATAGATGCTAACATACTCATAAAAGTGTATTGTGGCTTTTCCTCCTGTTTCTAATTCCTCTAAGTGATTTTATTTATTATTGGTGATCAAATATTCTGTGTCCTTAGTTATATAATGCAAAAACTATAAGGTATGAATAGTTGAAATCCTTTCCTATAAGAGAGACGAATGTGGTGCGTGTGAAGGTCATTATTAAGGTTACTCAATTTCTGCTGATTTAGGGGTTTTTTCAATAATTTTTATTTACATCGTAATCAACTCATACTCCGAGTCCAAAGACGGAATGGCTTTATTGTTGATAACCCGGAGTTGAAATTTTGGGCTGGATGCTTCGTATTTATTACAACATTAGTAATCCTTGGTACTTTTGTTAGGCACTTATACTAACATCGGTTGTGAGCGGCAAGATTGCAACAAACATATTTTGACTCCGCGATAATTATCCTCGACCTTTTAGAAGGCGTGCTGATCAACAATCGGTTTGTTAAGCCAGCAAGATGCAACAAAACTTTTTTATTTTAATTCCTAAAAGTCATCGGGTTATCTATAACCATGTGCATTATTTTTTTTTTTTTTTTTTCTTTTTTTTTGTGTTTTTTTTTTAGTAAGACTACCACCATTCGGTTCGTGAGCGACAAGAGGTAGTAAAGTTTATCAGCCCAGTGATTATTATTATTTTGATTATTACATTCCACCCTTAAAACGACTGGGTCACTTCGGTATGCACGCGCGAATGATCTAGTAGTCTTATTTCGGCTTTGGTTTTATTTCATAATTATTATATATTATTAGCCATAATTTTTTCAAGTCTGGTGGTCTTTTATATACATACTGCCACAGCTGTATCGTTATATATGCGAGTCCGGACATGGTCCAGGAAGTCTATTCCCTCATCTTGACAAAACCTTGATATGTACCGTACTGTTCACAGAAGGAAATACTCATACGAAGGTGATCCTAAGCTAAGAGAATCGCAAAAAAACCAAAGAAACTTTATTCATTTAAACAATTATATATAAAGGTGAAACAAGCTAATGGGAGAAAAAGCCACAATTAACACTTATGAGCCTTAAAGAAATCTAACTCTTTATCTATTGTTTAGCATCATAAACTTAATATCTACTCTAAATCTCTTGTTCTCACAATCTAAAATTTCTATTAAAGAAACTCGTGAATATCTTAGCCTAAACGCAAATTAAGATTGGCACTTAACTAAGTCAACATTGACTAGGGTACAGTTCTCAATTCTAATAATCGATCTTCGTATTATTTTAAAATCAATTATGGCGAACTTGCCCATTAGTATTGATTACTTTTTTAAGCATAGATTGCAGTTTTATAGTCGTTGTATAAATAAGATTAGCAAAATTATAACTATTTATAGTTCAGGAGAAAAGCTAAGATATTAAAAACCGGTCGGGTCAAAATTTATACTTTTTCATTCTCACTGATGTGTTGTGTAAACCTACATTCGGTGTTCAACTACTTTCTTTTTAATACTTTTTTTTAATAAAATAAACAATATCTATGATAGTAAGATTTTAAGATTTAAATTTTTTTGTGAGAAAAACTGCGGTACGTGAGAAACAATACGGGAAAAAATAGGTATAGATCATATCAAAGTATACTAACCCATACTTGATAAATTATAACATTGTCCTTATTATGTTTCCTAGCCTAAGACTTAAAAAAAATCCCCACCCACATCACATCATTCATCTATACAAATTCACATCCACCACATCACCTACCCACGCCACCTCACCTCACACCACACCCTAAACCCACACATCGTCACTCATCATCTCACATCATACTAGTAACATCAATAAAGAGACGAATGCATTATTCCAAGCAGTGAAGAAAGCATCACAAAATTCTCAAGCCATTTAGAATCAAGTATGCTACAAGATAAAACGTTAGTGTGATATTAATCTTAGGATATCGGATTTTTCCCCAAACTATTTTGCAAGCAAAGGCTAGTGCAAGACTCGAGTGGACCAGGGACAAAAACCCCGAACACGAGAGTCTTCAAAAATTTTGGCAGTCAATCTACAAAAAATTCACAAGTACAACACAAGAATCGGAAAAGAGTACAAGCCTCCTCACTATCAGACATAGAATAGAAAGAAGAAAAAATGGATAAGCATTGGGGTTGCCATCCCCCCACCAACGGGGGAAGCGCTATTGTTTTTGGTAACGAGTCACATAGCTTTGACTCGATCCGAATTTATTCATCCATTGGAGAAAGTTTGGAGATCCTGGACTCCCTTGGGTGGTTAGGACCTCACGAAGTTAATGCTTACCACGAATGACCATTCACCATTAAAGTTTAGCACACATTCGGTTGAGATAACTCGATGGTTCATACGGAAAAACTTTGGTGATGGTTGAATACAAAAAAAAAAAATAAAAAAAATGAACGGTTCCTGACCACACGAGTTTTTAGCTTTCCCGGAGAATATCTTTTAGAAGAGTGTTGGAAGAGGTAAAACTCGTTCACCAACATTGAAATATGGCGGTTTTTGATCTTTGAGTCGTGAAGCTTATTCGGTCCTACTCTTATATATATTCAATGGATTCTCGTAAGCTTGATCACGACGCTCTATTAAGTGAGGCAAGTTTCGGTGAACACCCGCGGTCTTTAAGATCGATATTAGGTTGTTTCAAAGCCCTAAATTTGCCTTTATTGTTCTACTAAACTCGAGTAGGTTAGAATGGCAAGACTTTCCCTACACTAAGTTTGCAAGGCGATTTATAACCATCAGTGTCTTAAAAGCGGTTTACCGAAATGCCCATTTAGCTGGTTTCTTGTTTTTGCTATCGGAACATGTGGCTCGGTTTTTTCGCCAATCGTTCCTTTCCAGAATACACGTTTAAACCACAATATGGACAACTCTCCATTGACTGCTCGTTTGAGGGTGATAAGCGGTAAGACTAAACGTATGTAGTGACCTCATACTTACGACATTACTTTAGCAAAATTGATCATTGACAAAATTGGGTCCGATCGCTTTAATGATCTCGGGTTTACGAATTAGGCGAAAAAGAGATTTCATAAAATTTACTACAACTCGATTCATCATTTGTGGGGATGCGCACTAACTTCCACCCACTTTGAAAGATAATCAACGGAAACAAGGATGTATTTATTTCCTCGATGAAGATAGAAATGGTTCCTCCATACAATTCAGATACCCCATACATCCGATAGTTTCACAAAACTGAAAATAGAGTTTTGAAAAGGCCCATATCCCATTTCTTTATATGAACTTTGCCTTGTATTTGACGCTTATCACAAGATTTGATCTATAGTATGGATCCTATATATGGTCGGCCAAACAAGAAACCGCCTCATACAAACTTTTTGAGCAGGTGTAGATTTGGCACTATGTTGGCCCCTGATGGGTCCTTCATGACAAGCTTTGAGATATCATTAGCTTCTTTGCCACAATGCACACATTCTGATCCGATATGATTGATCCGCTCAGAATACGAAAAAGACAGGGTTCATCACCAGAAATATTGTTTAACGTCCTTGAAAAATTGCCTATCTTTTGTTGAGTCTCAGTCATTTTTGTTGATAAAATCCCCCTGAATAGAAATTTGCATATCCGCAAAACCATGGGGACTTTACTAGATATTACTCCCATGGAGTTCTTTAAAGGATAATTTTTATTTCTGTCCTTTGTTTTCTAAACTACATCCTTATGATGGTATTTCTCAAGTCTAGATAAGATGATCTGCCGCGAGGTTTACTTCCTTTTTTTATCACGGGATAGGTGATATCAATTTCTTGTATGGGGAAGCTCCCCGGAGCAACTCGGCTTAGCATCTTTGTGATTCTTAAGGTATTTTAAAGCCGAGTTATCCTTATACACGTGTATGTTTTTAGTTAAGACAAGAGATGCCGAAATTTTTTCCAAAGCATTCATTACGGCAAGATTTTCTTTCTACTGTCGTTCGTGTAAATGAATTTGAGCTATCCGAGTATTGATTCTTACTTGATAATGTATAGGTAGGAAAGTAGATTCATCTTTCGTTGTCCTAAAATCCACACAATCGGAAATCACTTGATCAACATAAGTTACGAATGGTATGTACCAATTGGGACAACTAAGTTCGGAGTTTTAGTAGCTTCGGTAAGCTTCTTTTTAGAGTCTCAAAAGAATCAATACAATCCTTAGAAAACACAAACGGTGTTTCCTTCTCAAGAAGGTGAGTCATAGGTCTAGCAATTTTGGAAAAGTCTTAGATAAAATGTCAGTAAAAAAACCCTCGAATTAGCTTTCGTATCGTATTAACCATTTGTTTTGTACAAATGGGTGCACTGAATTGATTTTTATCTTTGAGGGGATTCCGTTGATATATTTTTTATGATAAACATGCATCATCAGCACTTGATTTCAGCTATTGTTTTTACATAATATCATGCAAAGGATGTGATTAGCAGGTTACAAGGTAGTTCTCAGGTCATTGGTCGACTATTGCTGATGCATGCGAGCTAGATCTGGGATCTGCATCATAATCTTTCCTTAACTATATATCAGCAATATTCTATATTTCTTCATCATTGACCTTAGGTAAACTCCTAACACCTTTTACGGTAGTGGGTGGGGAGTTAGCGATTAACATCGACTTTCTAGCTTACGATCCGACCTCAATTCCCGATCTTCAAATTTTTTATGCTCACCTTAAAAAATTTCTTTCCTTTACACATAAAGTGGCACTTCTCCCAATTTAGAAACTAAATTCTGATGTATTCACACCTTTTTGAGCATCTTTTCTAAATTGGAAGAGGCAAAATCAAACCTATCTCGTATAAAAAACTGAGTAAATCATCCATAAACACTTCAATCGTCTTTCCGTCATATCATGGAATATGCCATCTATACACCGTTTGGAATTAGTCAACCAGAGCATTACCCAAGCCAATTAATGGCATTGCGGACGCAGTATGCGGGGAAAGTTCCATACGGGATCGTGAAGTAGTTTTCTCTTGGTCCTTGGGGATCTATTGGTATTGAAATTTCCTGAAAATCCATCTAGAAAACAATAAAACTCATTTTTTTCTCGGCTAATCTTTCTAAGCATTTTGATCCATATAACGAGCATTGGAAATGATCTTTTTAGTCGCTTCAATTTAATTTTCCCTATTAGTCGACTTCAAAATCTCTCCACATGGTAACTAACGTGTCGATTAATTCTTCTTCATTAGCAACACGGTTCTTCTCTCTTTCTTTGGAACACAATGACACTAGGATTAACTCATGGGTGTTAGAGTTCGGGTATAGTTGTCATGCGACTCAAGGAGTTTTAGGACCTCTTTCTTTATTAGCCACCTGTGATTTTTGGTGTTAACCCGTACATTTGACTTTGAACTTGGGTTTCTAATCATTCTCTCCAATCAAGATTTTTGGTGTACAAAACGAGGGTCGATACCATTGATGTCGGTGATTCTCCCAAGAAATGGCCCATTTATGTGATTTAAGCTACCTTCATGAGGATCTTTTTCATATATCTTTTAAACGCTTTTGCAATATATATCACTGGTAACATTGTCGTTTTCTTCTAAATGTTAAAGCATATCCAAGTGAGATTAGTAAATCTCTTTTTACTCTAATTCGGAGGTGGCTTTTAATTGAAGGTTCTTGCCATGGTGACTTCTTAAGGTATTCCATTCCTTCATAGGAGGAGTGTCGGAGATGGGTCTTCATTTAACAATTGCTTAAGATAAAGAATTATCTCCTTTCCGTGTAGTAAATAAATAATCATCAAAATCCTGTTAAAATCTTACGGTGTTTGTAAGGAAAGTCTCCATTTACTTTTACATCAATTATATCTATTTCTCTTTCATTAAAGGAGTGCAAGAGGTGTTCAGTAGTAAGAAAGAATCGGTTCTGAAGAGAAGGGGATTTTGTGTCCCGCTCGAATGAAATATTCGAAAGAGAACCATAGTACTTTTTTTTGAGGAAATTCTCACAATGCTACATCAATGATGTCAATTCGGTTTTATCGGCGAATCATTCATATGTTCGAGGAAATCGCCCGTAGTCTGATGAGGATTAAAAGTGACGGCTATCTGTTGTCACTGAAGGGTTATTTCTTCTCATAAACATAAGGTATAAGGCACTCGATCCGGGTTCCGTAAAAATGGATCTCCCAAGTATGAGAGGTTCTCTTGAGGGATGGCTTTGTAAGATCAACAACAAGACAAAGTCGGTTAGGAAAGTGAAATTTCCCCATCTTTGACAAAACATCTTCAGCGAGTCCTTTAGGATGAGGTAATAGATCGTCCGCTAGTTCTTAAGTCAAGCTGCTATGTGTGAGGGTAAGTCTCGGGTTAAGGAATAACTTTTTCAAAAGGAAATGGGGCATATGATTTATACTTACGCCATATAGACTACGGCCAAGGAGTTGGACTACATATTTTCTCGGGAAATTACAAGGGACTAAGAAACTTGCCCGGGATCTCCAGCTTTTCGGGGAAGCTTTTTGTTAAGCAGCGTACCGAGCAATTCTAGTTCAAGCGGTTCTTAGCTAATTTAAACAAACCTTTCCTCTATTTCTCATGAGCAAACTCGCTTAATCATAGGAGCACATCTTGGCATCAAAGTAATGCATCCCTACGGTAAACTCTAAGTCGAAGCGCAAATCTTGAAAGATTTGAAAGATCTTCTCCATTTGATTCGAAACTTTGTCACGGTACTTTTGATCATTACGTGTGAAGGATATGGAATGTTCGGTTTGGGTAAAGTCTTCGAAACATCCGGTTCTCCCGATATTGAATAGGATTAACGTGTGGGATAGGGTGGGATGTGAGCAAAGGTATTTCCATTGGAAATTTGTTTGCTCATTTATCCGTTTCTCCTCGGTTTGCTTCGTTTCACTACCTTTTTAGGAAAAGGATTAGTGGGGAATCGGAGGAGTCCCTCGGTAAAGCAACACCACTCTTCGAGTGTCGATCGCTTTCATCTCACACTTTGGGTTTGAAATGGTATTACTGAAAGATACCGCAATAGTTGTCTGCGCGTGGTTTGAAAGATATCACATTAAACATATTTAGCCTTTGTTAGTTTTGAAAAACTTTTCTGTTGATTCATCAAGGAGGAATTGTGTTGAGTCGCTTCATGTTTTCTGAATTCATTCTTAAAGTCTCACATCAACGAGTATGATTTGATTTTGCAGGTTTTCATCATTTGTATCAATATTTTTTTCTTGTAACTTGAATAAACTCATGTGAAAAAATCTTGTGAACTTGTGTGTTAATATACTCTGAAAAATATGGTTTATTTTGTAAAAATTTTATGCATGTTATTTTGACGCTTGAATACATTCGATTACCTTGGATAAGTATTTCTCCAATTAAAATTATTCCTTGACCTTGATTTTGATTAAATTATTTTGGAATCCTTGTTTATGCACCGGTGCAAAACCAAGCGTGGTGCCTCATTTTATTACTCTAACGCACGATTTGGAGGGTTAATGGATTGTCCAAGTACCGTTGCCGCACAAACACTAGCTTGATTGTTATCGCTATTAGGACAATTGTACCTCAAGATAAACGCCTGTACAAAGGTAACATTCATTTTCTCACCGCTATAACCGGAGTTGCAGATACGTATTTCTAATATTCTAGACATTTACGTGGACATACTTTTTTAGAGAAACAATATGACTAAGGTCAAAAGTTGAATACGCAAAGCTTCATAATTTCTCATACCGTTTCTCACTACACTTTCTTTAGAGTCAGTTATTCATCCTAGAAATTGATTTTTATGTGAATCAAGGCCAAACTTGTTTAGATTTTTGTTTAAACTTTTACTCAATTATGGTTAAAGCTTCTTCTAGTCGTCTTATCATCAAAATATTCACCCGCACGCACGACATGTTAAGCCCCACGTCTTGATCGTTCTCGTTTAAACCGTTATAGAAGGTATCAACTTGAGTTAACTCCGTAAATCTGGGTTGGTGGGGAAAGCTCTAAGTATTTCCTAAATCGTTTCCCCATGCTTAATCTAAAAGTTTCACTCGAATTTTTGTGGTATAAACAGTGGAAATTTCATTCTTTAAGTGAGTGGTTTTCGAAAGGATGGGAAAAAATTTGATTCACAAATTTGGTTATCGACGTCCTCCCAAGTCAAGTATCAAATTAGAGTTGGTTCTTTCTGTACCAATACACTTTAGCGGCCCCCTCGACCGTGAGTATGGTAAACATCATAAGCTTATACATCATTCGGCCACATCCTTAAAATTGTTAAAGTCGTGGTTAATCCTTTGAAAGGTTAATATGAGCTGTGAGGTTTTCCCTCTCATAACGTGAAAGGGTTGTAGCTTAAACTAGTTAGTAAACAACTTCATCTGAAACTCAAATTGATATGCATTAATTTAACGGTTAAACGATTAGCCTTCTACATACCTTCGTTGGTTGAACGTAGTAGCTACTTCATGTATCGTTCCGCATTGGGGAAACTTCAACGATAGTACACGAAAGCCTCGGGTTAGGACTCTGTTTGGAGCACGTCAACTATTATTCGACGTCTCGAAATGGTTATGTTTTGAATTTTTGGAAAATTGGAAATTTCTTATATTTTCATGAGTGCGCATGCACTAAGTCAAACAACTTGAATAAAAGATATGAGAAAGAGAAAAATACTTTTTGTTTAACTGAATAATCAATCAAACTTAGGGGATACTCTCTTCAGAGTTAAATATATTTTTAACATAAAGTTGTGGACTTTATGTCATAAGTGACACTAACGGTAATTTTTCGCACATTTCTAAGTTCGGGATCGTTATTGATGGATAATACTGCAGTTGAATTAGTTTATATGTTGGGCCGTGCGTTTTTACCAACTGTGTGTAATATTTTGATTTCTATATATTCACAATATTATTGACACAAGAAAAATCTGATAATAATCCGGGGAAAGAAACAAAGAGCAAATATTTTTTGTGTATTTTTGTATTATTTAACTTTTACATTATTAAATAGAACGATTAAGTATATTTTTTACTTTTTTTTTTTTTAATTGTTTTGTATTTTGATTTGTCTTAAAAAGACGTTACGTTTGACGACGACAATGTTCTCCAATCACGATCGACATATGAAACGAAGGAATCTTCAGCACATTTCCTCGGCAACGGCAGCCAAAATTTTTTGATACACTCCATAAAGTAATATAATATACGTACGTATTTTTTATTGTACCAACAGTTTTGAAATTCATCAAAATACTTACCTTGAGGACAAAGGTGAGTAGGGAAATAATCTTACAATAAAATATGCTCAGTTTAACGGTAGGTGATTTCCGGGTGTGTTTTACCCAAGACTGTATGAAATTTGAGAACCGGTTTGTCTATTTGGACAATGTTTGATTGGGTTCTCGAAAAGGGAGTTGTTTGCTTTATATCTAATTGCGAGCGCAAATAAGGAGGCACAATTAAATCTAACGTTCGAATGATGTTTTCTGGGAATTTAAGAAAACGGGGAATATTTATGTCATTGTTGTTCGAAAATATTCTATCCTAAATCTACGAGGTCTTATCTGGGTGGGGGTTGTTTTTCAATTCACTTACGACAGAAGTATTATTTAGATTTTGTTTACAAATTCTTCTAAATGACTTATGTAAAAAAGAAAATGCTAAGAAATTTTTTATAAACGATGAATGGTTATGGCTTATAAAATGGAAGAAATCAAGAGCGGGGATCTATTACAGTTCATTAAAAGTGAACTTAAAAATAATAACCATATGGGTAGATAAATTCAAACCTATGCCTTTAGATAATATGATAAAAGACCATTTTTTAAAAAAGGAAATTAATTTTTTAATTATTTTTCTATTTTTTATGATTTATTTAAGTTTTTAAACAATCTTTAATTAATTCACTAAAAAAGAATATAAAACTTTAATGTTAAATATACTAATTTTTTCATCTCTAATAGTTGCTTTTGATAAGCATGGAATGACTAAATAAATAAGTACAACCTAAAATTCGCTAAACTAATATATAAGCCGATGGATGAAAATTCAAATAAGCAATCGAATTGGCTTTATTATACAAAAACCAAAAAAAAGGGTTAAATGTTGATTGTGATAGCCTGGACGTAAAGAGTCCCAAGGGCCACGTTGGTTGGGGGGTGTGTGTTAAGGGCTTATATAAAGGATTTAAGGCTAACGTTGAGGGCGCGGGGTTCGAGTCGTCGCTCCTCACCACACGACTTCCTTGGTTTCCCTTTTTTTTTTGCAAAATCCTAAAAAGCAAAGTTGTAAAACAGCTTATAATAAGCTATTTTTGTGAAAACAACTTTTCTAAAAGTCACTAATAAGCTAGAAACAGCTTAAAAATCAGACAAACTACACTTAGCCATTTTTTACTTTTAAACAAAACTAAATAGGCTAGAAACTAAGATAAGCTAAAACTAGACTTAATAAGCTATAAGCAACTATGACTACCCTAATAAGCTGAAAATAAGCAACGTACTAAAAGCAATAAGCTTAGAAATCAAATAAGCACTTAAAGAGAAACTTGCACCAAACAGACCAAAAGGCACCTTTTGAGCTTAATTATAAGCGCACAAACAGATCCTTATGACTAAAAGCCCTATATTACCTTAAACCTTGACCAAAAAACTATTTGAAAAAGCAAACAAAAGACATTTTGAAACTCAATTAAGCAGAGAAAAAGCTCAATGAAAAAGCTACTTAGGCTATATTTGATATTTTTGGTTTTTTATGAAAAGCTAGAATAAGCTGAATCCTGGACTAAATAAGCTATAAACTACTTATTACTAACCTAATAAGCTAACCTGAGCTAAAAATGAGCACAAAGAATAAGCCATAAGCTAAAGATTTCGAATAAGCTCTTAGTGAAAAACTGAAAACCAAACAGACAACTTAGCTACTTTGGGCTTATTTTTAACTATGCAAACAGACCCTTATAGCAATCTAACTTATACCTACTTAAACTATGACCTTTAAGCTTCTAAAATCAACTTTTGAAAACTGTTTTGAAACTTAAATGCTTAATGAAAAAGCTCCTTTTAAACTGCTTAAATACTCAGTACATGCTGAGTAAATTTGTAGATTTTCAAAAGACAAATTGCAAATTTTGAGCTTAAAAACAGATGATCAAATGAACTTTTAAAGGCAAAATAAGCTAAAGCAATTTGACAATGACCTAAAATCTATTAGTATACTAAAAATTAAGAGCTAAATCCTATTTTAACTAACTGAATTTTCATCTTAAAAATGGCAGTTTTACCTTTTTAGACTTCTGATGCATTTGACACTTGTATAACCAAAACTTAAAACTATTTATTGCAAGATATAGATCTTTGTTCCTACACTCTTTAAACACTAGACAAAATGCAAAAATGATTAACTACGCCACTTAGAACAAGTTTAATCTTAGAATGCTAATGAAAGTGACTAATGCTAACAAATTTAAACTAGTTACTCTTAATCCTATAGAAAACTAGATTTAACTTATCAAATTCTTAAATCATGCTCTTATAAGCCTCAAAATGAAGTTTCAATTTAAACTTAAAGGACCTAGTGGTGTCTAGCAGTACTAACTCAAGTTAGTACTGTTTGACCCAAACACCCCTTTAAGTTGCTGAAATCCATATATAGCTTATAAAATCAAGATTTAAGGCACAAGTTTCAACTACCAGATACTAGAAAGCTTATAACCAAAATAATGAACAATTATTAATAAGCAAATAAGCAGAGACAATAAGCAAACTAAGCTATGCTAATATTTTTGGTTTTTTAACTGTTTTTAAACTAATATAGGCAGATTAAGATTTAAGCTACTTATCTAAACTAAATAAACATCAAACAAAGATAATAAGGAAGCTTAAGCTAAATTTAACATCTAACCTACTAACAAACAGATTAAGCAATTATGCATATTTTAACTAAAATTATAAAGAGACAGATAAGTGAAAATAAAGGAAAAAGAGATGGTACCTCACACCTCAGCTAAACAGAGGTGAGTGCTCTTAATAGAGTTTATATGAACAACTTAAGCTTATAGCTTAAGCTTATTCCCAAATACCTATTCTAAACCTAATTCCTGACCTTCAGGAAATATTACCACTTGAATTCTATAAGCAGCCATCCAATTCTATTAGAATTCAAATAATTAAGAGCTTTTAGTAGTTTAAAGACAATAAGAGCTTATGAAATAGTAAAGCTTATTTAGATCATTTTTAGCATAAAAGTAAACTTATTAAAAGACAGATTGCATAATAAGAACAATTAAACTTTCATTACTAGAAAACTGAATTACAAAGTTGAAAGTGAAAAGTTACATGAAATGAAAATACGAATAAGCTAAAGTGACATAAGCTAAAATTTATTTAAAAACTACTAAAAGCTAAAAAACTATATCCCCTCATGTGAGTGAGAAGGTCTTGTATTTATAGGCTTGAGAGAAGCTTCTAGGTCTTGGATACATGCTCCCCTCTGCTTTAATCATCACCCTTCATTCATTGCCAATCATTAGATCCTTCATTTTGGCCGTTAGATGAATTTCCATCACATGGATTGCCAAGCTGGCAATCTCATAAGTTGGGAGGGTGTGCTTCTTTTGGCTTGTTTTTAGTGAAAAATCCCATCAAAGGTGTGTTTATTCGCCTCCAACGTGTCATTCTCCTTGTTTGTTCTAGCCAATGAGAGCCTTTTGGTGACGTTTTGATGCTAAGCTGTAAGCTTGGTACTCAAATCTTTGTTTCACGTCATTAATTGAATTTTACCCTTTGTTTTTTATGCAGGGTTAATTGAAGAAGACGGTGAATAGTGAAAACAGATTTTCGCGCCTTTTTTACCGTATACTCGTTTGAGTTTGACCGAGTGAAATGGGTGTTTGACTTGGGCTCGGGTATAAAAAAGAAATGGGCCACAAGTTTATATGGGCTCGGTGAAAGGGTTTTAAGGGATTTGTTATAAAGAGATAACGACCGTTAGTCTTTATAATAAAAAGACTAACGGTGTTAGGGTTTTAAGGACTTATTGTGAATTTGGTTTAACATTAAGGCTCATTTGGGTATTTTGAGGGTTTTGTCTTTTTGTGGGTTGACCAATGGTTGACCAAGATTGACTTTGTTGACCTTTTGCTAGAAACTTCCAGCTCTTGTGCAATCTATCTATTCCCGTGTTCGTGTTTGTCCGGTTTTGACCGTTTTCTTGTGATTTTTTGCATTATCCGTACCTACACATTCATAAACAACAAAATACACAAATACAAGCATATTTTTGCACATTTTGATCATTTAAAGGCCATTTTTGGTATAAAAAGGATATGTGATTCCTCACATATCAAAATTCCCCAAACATAATCTTGCTAATAAACTTAACATGGAGAATCTACCGAGCAAATATCAGGGGAGTTTCTCATTATAATTCTTTTTAATTCCCGTATTTAATGTTTTATCTGGATCGCAGGGTAATGTTCTCCTACCTATTCCCTATGTTGATTCATCGGTGGGTAAAGTTTTTGCTACACATGAGACTGATGGTGCGATTTCGAATCGAGGGTACCAAATCAGTGTGATATGTTTGTTGTGACTTGGATCGTGGGACATGTACCGGTCCTAGTTGGTTGTTTTGGACGTATACATTTAGCCTCGTATAATAGCTAGCCTAACTGTCTTGCCATGTTTTGTTTTATTTATTACAGTAATTGATTGAAAGTTGAATTAGTGTCGTAAACACATGACTCTCCACCAACCTTTGTAGTTGACAGTTTACGAAGCATACATTTATTAAGTAAGATGCATACATGCTAAAAGATAAGTTAGGAAGATTGGCTAGTGAGACCGTAGGCTTGCATGCGGAGTTTTCCCTAGTTTTCATTGTGTTTGTTTTGAGTTGATTCAATGATTGTTTTAGGTTTTGGATTATTTTGTTATGTATTTGTATGGAGTTGACTCTTTATACCGCATACAAGAGCTCTTTTCTTGGTTTGGTAATTTGTCATGACACTTTGTGTCTATTTTTGCTTAATTAATGCATGTAGTTCACTCTATTCGTTGACACCAGTGTCATGTGCATGATAATCCATTCTCGTTTAAGGCCTCGTGTTTCCGCCTTGCAGGGTGTAGACAAAATTGGTATACAAGCCATTGGTTCATAGAGAAGTAGGTGGTTTGACAACCTCGACTATAAACTAGGATTCCCTAGCATATAGTTGCATTCAGGATATCTATAGTGTTAGCTATCTAGGCGATTTATATACTCTTGCGTTTCTTTGAGTTTTATTTCGACCTACGAGCTACTCGCATACCTAAGCAGTTCCAGAATAGGAGCAAATTGAGGAGGAGCCCTCGAGGAACCGAAGGAGGAGCGTAGTTAGAGAGAGTCTGCGGAGAAAGGCCGACTTAATCTCTTTGTCGGATTCCTCGTAGCATGCTGACCCGCGGGGGGGGGGGGGGGGGGGGGGGGGGGGGGGGGGGGGGGGGGGGGGGGGGATCCGGGTGACTCTTGCAAAAGCAAAGTTAAACCCAAGTGAGGCCCAGCATAGGTTTATCTTGTCTTTTACCTTGTCACGTTGCTATCGATAATTTTTTTTGGATATTACGCATTTTTAGGCGCTTCGAGACCTTCATTATCTTTTTGTCGTTTTCGATTTATCTTTATATAAATAAATATTGCTTGGATGTAGTATCATTTCTGTGTTATATTGGAGTTGCTTAAGTTGTGCAATGTGGTATATGTGCATATATGTGTGTTATCATTAAGATGTGTAGTCTTGGAAGTAAGTATACGTGTGAAAGGATGCACTTATAATTATGGGTGGCCAACATAATTATAAAGGCATCACACACGTAGACTTGTGATCATGATTTCATTGATCGGTGTTTCTTTGCAAAATGGTGGTGTAAGATGTTGTGATATGTGCGTTCATGATAAGGATAGTTGTATAGTTAGAGAATTCTTCTCTTAACTAATGAGCGATTTTGTTGGGTTTAGTTGCGTAGCCAGCAAGATCTTTTCTACCTAACAGTTATGAATATCTTGGATACCTTTTTATTACTATTATGTTTATTGAGTTTGTTCGGTTGCTCAATTATTCGTTTAGATATCTAGCTCTTATTTTAGCATTCCTTGATCGTACCATGTCGGTAAGGATGATCTATCTCTCCCATTTAGCGTCTTGATATATATTGGTGGTTCGGATCTGTTTCTTTGGATAGTGGTACATTTCATTGGCTCTTTCCTTACGTTAATTACAAAATTTCTTCAAATTGTTCATAACATTGCGGATGTTTACACCCTTGTTTTTCACATCCTTAGTTTTTCGTAACACGTTTGTGACATGCTAGTACCGATGTTTTTCTATGGTTTTCATTTTGATCGTTAGTACGAATGAGTCTTTACGTTCTTCTTTTGGTTTGTAATGTCTTTGCATGAATTTCACTTGTACGTGTTCGTTTGTCTGTTATTTTGATTATATGGTTCTTTGTACTTTCTTTCTCTTTCAAACAATAGGTATGCGTTAAAGTCCTTACGGTATTTCGCAACCCCTTTTTGTATTACGATGTCCTTTATTTGAGTTACATATTTTATATTGAGAACGAGCTATAAAAATAATCCTTTTGAATATTATCTTGATGAGGTTTAGGGAAAACTTTTTTTAATTCATTTTATGAATACATTGTGACACGAATTTTATGTGAATGTCTCTTTATGAATAAGATATGTTTAAAATGATCCTTACAGATAAGTTATGAAACTATTTTTATGCTTCTTAAATCTTATTTTTGAAAAGTATGTCAAAATGATTAATAATGGTAAAATGCGATACACCGTTAAATAAATGTCCCTGCATTTTCTATAACGACCATGTTTAAAATGAATTTCTATAAAGATTATATTTAAGAAGATTTTAAGATTTAAAATAATTTTTTCTTATTTTAGAATACTTTCTTTATTGTTTTAATTTTTTTATAGTATTTAGTTGTTTCTTTCGAGTAAAATCGATTATTGGTATATGAATTCAAGCTTCTCATTTTGATACGTATTGTTATTTGTTCTGTGTTCCTTGTTGTCGTGGTGAGTTTGTTGATTCTTTCGTTTGCATTTTCTATCGGTACGTATAATCTATCCTATCTTTTAAAGGATTCTCATGACATTCGGTCTGCATCTATTTGCGTCTGTGAAATCCCTTATATGTTTTTTAGCCTTTGATTCGATATTCGTTTGCTACCCTATTCGTTAGTTCACAACCCTTAAAATTCGTTTAAAATACGTTTCATTCGGCCAAGTCACTCTCCGTGGGGAGCACCTGTGTTATTCGTTAAGAAGAAGGATGATTAATTTCGAATGTGCATAGACTATCGAGAGTTGCACAAGCTGACAACCAAGAATCTCCCCAGGATCGATGACTTGTTCGACCAGTTACAAGGTTCGCGTTATTTCTCTAAGATAGATCTTCGATCCGGTTACCATCAGTTAAGAGTACATGGAGAAGATATTCTCAAGACGGCATTTAGGACGTGGTATGGACATTTTGAGTTTACGGTTATACCTTTTGGGTTAACCAATGCACCAACGGTTTTATGGAACTTGACGAACCGGTGTGCATGCCGTATTTAGACAAGTTTTCATTATGTTTTTGATGATATCTGTGATTACTAGAAGGTCTAAGTAGGATCACGAGGTTTTATTTGAAAGTTGGTGTTGGAGTTGATGAAGAAGGGAAAAAGTTGGTTTGCCTAGTTTTCCAAGTATGAACTCTGGCTACAAAAAGTGCGTTTCTCAAACACGTGGTTAACAGAAATGATATTCACGTAGACTCTAGTAAGATAGAAGCAATGAAGAATTAAAAGTACTTAAGACGCCATCCAGGATAGAGTGTCATCTATACAGATCATAAGAGTCTTTAACACATATTCGACCAGAAGGAGTTAAATATGCGCCAACGAAGATGGATTATATTGTTTAGTGATTTCAAAAGTGAGATTCATTATCATCCGAGAAAGGCCAATGTAGTGGCTGATGCATTAAGTAGAAAGGAGAGAGTGAAACCAAGATGAGTACGCGGAATCTCCATGACTATTAGTCAAGTGTTAAGGACAAGATATTGGCTGCTCCAGGTGAGGCGTCCAAGGTAGAGAACGCGACAACAGAAATGCTGCGTGGCCTGGACCAACTAATGGAAATAAAGTAAGATGGAGGTATGTATTTTATATGGGTTCCATTAATAGGTGATGTAAGGACATTAATTATGGACGAGGCTCATGCATCAAGGTACTTGGTACATTCGGGAGCGGATAAGACGTACTATGACCTTAGAGATATGTATGGTAGCCATGTATAAAGAAGGATATTACTACCTATGTTAGCAATTGTTTGACTTGTTTGAAAGTGAAAGTCGAGTATCAGAGGCCTTCAGGATTATTGCAACAACCTGAGATACCCGAGTGGAAATAGGATAATATCACTATGGACTTTATCATGAAGTTACCTAAGATGAAGAGTGGGCATGATACGATTTGGGTAATAGTTGACAAGCTGACCAAGTTGGCTCATTTTCTGGAGACACGAGAGGATTATAGTACTGAGAGATTGGCAAAGTTGTACATCGATAAGAAAGTTGCACGACACAGAGTTCCCGTGTTGATTATTTTGGATCGAGATGGACGGTTTACATCACGTTTCTGACAAACATTACAAAAAGCTTTAGGGACGCGATTGGATATGAGTACAGCTTATCATCCTCAAACGGATGGAAAAAGTGAGCATACGATTCAGACTTTGGGGGATATGTTAAGGGCGTGTGTTATTGACTTTGGTAGCAATTGGGATGTTTACCTACCGTTAGCTTAATTCTCTTACAACAATAGTTATCATTCGAGCATTCGATGTGCTCCGTTCGAAGCATTGTATGGAAAGAAATGTAGGTCGTCCATTCTATGGGTGGAAATTGGTGAAAGTAGTTTGATTGGACCTGAACTGGTACAAGAAACAACTAATAAGGTAGTGTTGATAAAGGAAAAGCTCAAAGCGGCAAAGGATCGTTAAAAGAGCTATGCTGATAATAGACGTAAGCTGTTGGAGTTCGAGATTGGAGATCGTGTGTTATTAAAGGTGTTGCCTTGAAGAGGCGTGATTCATTTTGGAACAAAAGGTAAGTTAGCACCGAGGTATGTGGGACCATTCAAGATCCTTGAAAGGATCAGCCCTGTAGCTTATCGGTTAAGATTGCCTGAGGAATTTAGTAGTGTGCATGACACATTCTACGTGTCAAACTTGAAGAAGTGTTTGGCGGATGCTAATATGCATGTGCCATTGGATGAAATCAAAATCGACAAGACTCTTCATTTTATTGAGGAACCCGTAGAGATTATGGACCATGAGGTTAGGAGTTTAAAGCTTAGTAAGATATCACTTGTGAAAGTTCGTTGGAATTCAAAGCATGGTCCCGAGTTCACTTGGGAGCGCGAAGACCATATGAAGTCTAAGTATCCCTAGTTATTTGTTGATCGTGCTGTTGAACTGGCTAGTTAAATCTCGAGACGAGATTTCCTTAAGGAGGGGATACTGTGACACCCGTGATTTGTGCAGGTTAGTCATACTTTTAGAGTTGGCTAAGTGTTTATATGTGCTATATTTGTGATCTAGCTGATTTTAATTGTGTGCTTGATATCAATCAGTGATGCGTATTCATCTATTAGTGATTGAATTATGGTTTTGGTAGCTATTTCATTTCGTTCACATTTTGTGACAATGGAAATGATAGCATGATTTTATGTGTTATCGTGTAATTTGGTGAATAATTGATATATGAGCGTAAGAAGTATATAAGGTATTATTAGGTTTTAGTTAAGTCTAGTATTTAAGTTAATTAAACGTAGGTCTTTCCAATTTAGGAAATTAATTTATGAAATGAATGATTTAGTCATTTCGTTTCGTTTGTGATGATGATTTCGGAAGTATAATGATTTTTGTTATTTTATTGTCGGTAAAATTGAAGAAGTATGTATCGTTAAATTTTGAGTTGAGATTATTTAGTGAATTGAGATTTTATAATTTATTTATGAAGTAATAAGTAAATAATAATTTAGGAGAAATAATAATAAGTAGTGTAAGTGTTTTATTTTAAGTTATGTATTTATTTAAGTATTTAAGGTGAATAAATAGTAAATAGTTTTGTATTTTATAAAAAATATATATAAAAATAATATATATAGGGGGGAGAACGAAATTGTACAAGAAAATTTAATAAAAAAATTATATATAAAAAGGGTTTAGTTGGATTGGTTTTAAAAAAAGAGTCCAAATTGGACTAGGAAACTAGTTTAGTTTTATAAAATAAAATCAGTATTTTTCCTTCCTCACTTTTGCCTGTGTCGAGTTTTCACAAAACCCTTGCCACCATGGGAGATTTTTTTTAAGCTTCAAAGATCAAGGTGAGATAATCTTTTCTAAAATCTAAAACTATATCAAATCCTTGTTCTAGTAATCAAGCTTATGATTTAATTTTTTTTGTTTTAATTATGTAACAATTGAATTGATGGATTAGGGTTTATAAATATTCTGTAATTAATGATGTGATGATCATGCTATTGCGTTTAGGGTTTGATTAGGGTCATATTGGTGCAAACGGTTAGGATTAAAACATGTTAATTTATGATTTAGGGTTTGGCAGAATTTTGGGTCGTGTTGATTTAATGATATCTCAATGATAAAAACAAGTTTTGTGTTGAATCTTGTGCCTAAATTGAAGTTCAGAGAGTCTAGTTTCCAAAAAGTCCAGCCCCGAAAGGTTTTGAGGTAGGGAAGTTAGTCAAATAATTTTTGAAAGAAAAGTTATCAAAATAGTAAATTCGGGTTAGATTTTGGTCTGATTTTGGGGAGTAAAACCCCTACTTAAAAGTTGAATTGAGGTTAGCCAAAAATTAAAGGTCATATTTTATGTGTCTATTAACTCCAGCTCAAAGCACAAGTCTTAATTCATTATCTAAAGGGTTTATGGGAAAACTAGAATGAATGATTAAAGGTTTTTAGAGTAAAAGTAAGTTATGGGAAGTATGGTAAAGGGTTTATAATCATAATATAAACTTAGTAGTCCATCAATTGATTGTTACATCGTCTTGGGCATTTAGCCTAATCGATTGTAACATGGGTTTTATTTATGTTTAGTTGAATTCAAGGATATTGTAAAGTAGTTGTGCATCAGGTGAGTTTCATAGTCCTTCTTTTTACATTGTTTTTACATTGAGATAGAAATGATGCAAATAGTTTTGAAATGTTTTAATTGCTGTGATTATGTGGTTTAATTGATGCATGTACATTTATGTGGCTATGATATGATATGTGCTAAATGTTTATGTGTTGTTGGATCGGAGGGTAACGTTCCTACCCATGCTGTGTGATTTGGATCGGAGGGTAACGTTCCTACCCATTACTGTGTAATTTTGATTGGAGGGTAAAGTTTCTACCCATTATTATGTGATTCCGATCGGAGGGTACCTAATTTAGTGTGATATTTGGTGTGACTTGGATCATAGGACACGTTCCGTCCTAGTTGTGGTTGTTTTGGTAAGTATGCATGTTAGCCTGTATAATAGCTAGCCTAACTGTCCTGTCGTGTTTTATTTTATTAATCACAGTAATTGATTGAATGTTTGAATTGTGTGTCATAAACCTATGACTCTCACCAACCTTTGTGTTGAAGTTTTAAGCATCATTTTCAGGTGAGCATCATGAGGAAAGTAAAGTTAGGAAGATTGGCTAGTAAGATTGTAGGCTTGCATGCGGAGTTTTCCCTAGTTTTCATTGTGTTTGTTTTTAGTTGATTCTATGATTGTTTTAGGTTTTGGATTATTTTGTTATGTCTTTGTATTGGAGTGACTCTTTTACCTCAATACAAGACTCCTTTTTCTTGTGTTTGGTATTGTCATGACACTTTGTGTCCATTTTTGCTTTGATTAATGCATTGTAGTTTTCTCTATTGTTGACACTATTGTGTTGTGATGATATCCATTCTCGTTACGCCTCGCTTTTCCGCCTTGGCGGAGTGTGACAGTCTTCTTACTACCTTACCCCTAATATGGTTGATCCCTCTTAAGGTATTTTAATTGCATATATAATCTTAGGGGCCTTGTAATAGCCTTCATACTACTTTACTTGTGCGTTGCCTTAACGGAATTACGTAGACGGCGAGTTCGTGTAATTCGTTCATGACTTAGAAAATACTTACACAGATCATCACAAGTGTGACAAAGCAACAGGATTAGGAGAAGTAAACTAAGGAGTAATGCATGATTAAGTAAACACGTTCGTTTATCATATAAGTTATCACCAAGTAGTTTAGATATTAATTTGTTTAATTAGTTAAAACCAGACCAACCTCTCAAAACCATAATTTTACCTTCTTTCATAAAATATAAAATACAAAAAGAATCTTTTCTCAACCCCGTAGACCTCTGTTAGATTTTGTTCGAGCCTTCCCAACCTATTCACCTTGAGAACGATAACAACCCCCGAGTCTTGCCTATACTATACTGCAACGATTAGGTGCACTGCCTAGGGATTGTAAAACTTCTTATGAAGTCCTTACAACACCTCGCATCATTTATTAACACATACAAATGTGTAAAAAATAGTTACATAAATAATTGTGAACAAATTTTAAGGTAAAAGATTTTCACACTTATATTTGTTGCAAATAAAAATCCACACTTTTAAGTGTGAAAAAATCCATAATTTGTTCACACTATAAAGTGTAGACCCCCATTTGTAACACCCAAATCCTCCACACTTCTCACACAAGAGGAAGTGTGGAGGATTTAGGTGTTACAAAGTGGTCCACACTTGAAAGTGTGAACATATTATGGATTTTTCCACACTAAAAAATGTGGACTTTTATTTGCAACAAATATAAGTGAGGAAACTATTTTGTTTTTCAAAATTTGTTTACACTTATTTATGTAACAAACTATTACACAATTATAAATGTGAACAAACTCATTATATTTTTCACACTTTTTTAAAGTGTGTACAAAAATGTGTGGTAAAATGACATATTTTTTGTAGTGAGCCATTGTAGGTGGTGCCCAGAAACCACCTTAGACACCGAACTCAATTAGAATCGATGTATAAAATAAATTGAGACCTTCTTTGAAAATATATAAAGAACCATCTTAGACTCATTTGGAAGAAAAGAAAATGAGGTTGGGACCTACCTTGAAAAGGAAAAAAAGAAAATAAATTGGGACCTACCTTGAAAATATATTAAAATAATAGACACATGTCTTTTTCTGTTTTAAGTTGCCCGGTTGTCAAGTTGCCCTAGGCTATTTTAAGAAAAAACTTTTTGATGGGCTATAGTGGCATTTGGATTTTCGTTTTGGGCCAATTTTGGAATTTTTCCCTTTTTTATAGTTAAAATAGTACTACTAATTCAAGTATATATGCTTTGTTATTTTTCTATTATAAGGGTTTGTAGTTAGTGATGCACATGGATTGTATGTTTTTAAAATTCATAGTGATATAATTTTGAAATGGACTCATTCAAACTTGACCCGACATGACACATCCAT
>BQNB010036406.1:0-12931 GCA_026074375.1 Tanacetum coccineum | reverse complement strand
TTTTTTATGGTTGTTTCTTGCATATCTCATGTGACTTCTTTTGCTTTTTGATCTTTCCTTCCTGTAGTGGAGCATGAGGTTTCTGTGCTAGTTTTGAGGTTTCCTCAATGTAGTGGAGCATGACATTTTTGTGCTAGATTTGAGGTTGTTATATGTTTGGTGTCAGTAGTGATATAATGTACCAAGATGTAAGTTTAGAGGTGTAATTTCCATGACGATTGTTGCTCGTTTATTTAGAAACTTTCATTTCAATTTATCTTCAGCAAGGGTTTTCAATCTTGGTTGTTAGCCAGTGGTTCTGAGAGTTAAAAATATCTTAACTTACCATGACCCTCTAACCATTATAAAAATACCGTAACTTACCATGACCATTTGGCCATTATAAAGGATCAAACATCCCTTTGAATCATAGTCAAACTAACAAAGCATTACATAATCATCGAAAAACCTTTACCTAAGTTGAACCATCCGTGTAAATTGCTTTATAGCTTGATACCGCCAAATAATTTAAAAACACATTTTACAGTCTGAAAATCATGGGCTAAAAAGGTAAACATCATATTCCATTGAGAATTTAGGCGGTGCATACATATCCACTCAATGGGTATAATACTAAACCGAGCATTATATTGTGGGTCACTGTTGACCAATTTCCTCTTGATCTTTCATACTGCAATTATCTTGCCAATAAAGTATGCAACAATTTATCATCTATTTGGGTTGATGCTATGTGTTCCATCCATATCGGGTCACCCAAAGTATGTGTATACCAATCTACATTAAATCGTACATTTTGACTCATCGACCAACTCATATGCTAACATGTAATATCTGATTCTGATGATGATGCTGAAAGAGTGGAGAAAGAAATTGACATGGATTCACTCCTTGCTCTGGCAAATGCTTCACTAGCTGAACAACAATCATCCTTTGTCACTCCTTCAAAAGATAACGACTCAGGGGAGTCTCAAGAACAAGATATCAGCTCTAGTACTCTTGCAGCTGCTCACATTCTTTCTCAAACTAAACTGCATGCTGAGAGAGTTGCCAAGTCACCAGCTCAAGTTTCTTCAAGAAGTGTGAAAACATACACAAGGGCAAGTAAAGGAAGTGCTTCAGAAGACACTTCTTCTAGGATGGATTTTTCACCAAATGCAGTTACTCCTGGTGGTCTTACACATAGTTCTGCTAATCAAGACATTCCTGCTGATATCTTTGTTACTCCTGGTAATATGCCCATTTCTACTGGTAGTGGTACCATTCCTGCTGGCGTGTCAGTTCCTACGGGTAGTTCAACATTTCCTGCGGGCAGTGAACAAGTTCCTCCTGTCAGCACTTCTGTTGATAAGGGAAAGGCCCAATTGGTGGATGAACCAACTCCTACTCAAGAGAGGACTTTTAAGCAGTTAGAAGATGAAAGGCTTGGATGGGAGGCAGCTGAAAGGTTACACGCTCAAGAACAGGCAGAGCTGGAGAGACAACAAGAAGAACTTCTTCGGCAAGATGAACTCTTGGCACGTCAATTAGATCAGGACTTTGACATCCCTGCTCAACAAAAGAAGAGACAGCAAGAAGTTCAAGCAGCTGCCATGCACTATACTGACGATGACTGGATAACAATCATGGCAAAGATTCAGGCAAATGAAGAGCTCTCAAGAACTCTCATAGGTTCTAATTTACCTGAGGGGGATTTTGCTAGTGCCATGGTGGAGATGGTTGATAGAAAGCGAAGGCAGATTGCTGAACAAAAGGCTAAAGCTAGAAGGGATAGACCTATGTCCCAAGCTGAGCAAAGGGATTTTATGAGAACTTTTGTCAAGAACCAGAGTTCAGCTATCTACAACAAAGGCTGGACCATGACTTATGTGAAGTCACTCAGTGCAGATAGGCTCAAGGAAGCGTTTGAAAGGCTCCAGAGTCATCTTTCAACCCTTACTCAACAAGATTTCACAAGAGCATCAAAGAGGCTTGGTGATGAATTGGAACAGCCTTCTTCAAAGAGGCCTAAGCCTGCTGAGGTTGAGGCTACCTCTGCTGCTATGGAGGATACAGGTGCACAACTTCCGATTCCATCTGAAGATGTACGAACTTCTAAGGAATCTGAGGTTGTGGAAGAAAAGGTGGAATCTTCAGAGAGGACTCCTAGAAAGAGGAAGTCTGTTGCTAGGAAAGGACTTCATATTTCTAAATCTACTATACCAATAGAAACAGGAGATCCTGATGCTGAACACAAGATGTGTCTCAAGTATGCTTCTGATGAGGAGGATGATTCTGATTGCGACACTCTTGTTCCCTTCTATGCAGTTGTAGATTGGGAATTGTTGCCTACGGGGTTAGGAACAATTAATGTCATCTACAGAAAAGACAACTCTCTCAAGTATTTCACCAGTCTACGGGAAATACTCCACTTAGTCACTCGAGAAGATTTGATGACTATATATGGCCGTGTAGTGACTTACTATCAGGACAAGGAAGCTGACGGAGTTGGTCTTATTCTTTGGGGTGATCTACGGGTTTTGATAGATTCACCTGAAGTGGATGATGGCAGTGAATTTTGGAAGAGCCAACACAAATGGAGAATTCAAAGTTGGAAGTTATATTCTTTTTCTGGTATTCATGTGTTGGAGACAGTAAGTGGCCTTGTCATTTATATGTTTGTGGACAAGAAGTATCCCCTCACTGTCAAGCTTATGGAAAGAATGCTGGATTATCAGTTGGAAATTGGTCATGGAGCAGTGGGTAACGAACTTACCACTGCAGTTCAGTTGGTTAAGTTTCTAAAGAAACAAATTGCAGATTCCAAGCGTGCTGGTGTTCATGACTGGTATCGTTAATTATATAATATATCATAAATCTTTTTGCTCTCTAAAATATATTTTTGATATATAAATTATTTATCCAGTATCTCTATACTTATTAGCTTTTGCACCAAGTGTAATAAAAGTTTTGATTGTGCAAAAAAAAAAGTTTTGGATGTGAAAACAGTTTTTGGCATGTTAGATGGTTATATGGACAAGAAATTTTGAACAAAAAGCAACTGTTTTCAGGGTTTGGGTGCTGGCTTACCACCACACAGCAAATGGTATTCAACTCACCATGTCTAACAGACAACAAAGAGTTGGCTAGTCCAACAGCAAACGGCTTTTGGTAAAGACTTAACAAATCCGTTTATATAGTTGACAACTTGCTAATAAGTTGTATGGTAATCAACTCACCATACTTCATAGTTAAGAGTTGGCTAGTCCTGAGCAAACGGCTACAGGTAAAGACATATCAAATCCGTTCATGGTTGTAATGATTTACCAAAAATCATATAGTTTTCAACTTACTATGATTCATGTTCTGAAAGTTGAAACTGGTTCTCAGTCCACCATGGATTTGACCCTTTCTGGGTGCCAAAGGACTGACTAGCCCAAGAGTGAATGGCTACTTGGTAGAGGCTCATCAAATCCATTCATGTAGCTGTGGTGGTTCTATATTGTTGCTGTTCAAAGACTGATGAGATGCTGACAAGACCATTCTACTTGATCCTATAGTTTCAAGATTATTCAACAAGGTCAAGTGGAAAGGCTTAATGATGACTTATTGCTGCTTAATGTCAACTGCACAAGCTGTTTTGGATGCTCAAGGTTATATTTCAGTTTTAGATGGTGCAGAATGACTACTTCAATCCTCATGGTGCTCAAGACGAAGATCTATCATTGAAACTTGAACTTAAGCAAGTCAAATTCAAGTTTAGGGGAGGATTGTTAGGAATATTGTATTCATAGTTACTACTGGTAGATATAGTCATTACTACTGGTAGCATATTAGTTACTCCTGGTAGAGTAATATTGTCATTAGTACTAGTAGTAAAATAATGGTTACTACTGGTAATGTTATAGTTAGTCCGGGTAGTACAAATGTAATAGTTAGGATATGCATAAAGTTAGGATATGCATAAGTTATATTAGGAAGTGATATGCATATGCTTTTCATATCGTTTATACTTTTATACACGTCTCTTTTGTAATTAACGCTCTTGGGTTCCTACCAAGTATAAAAGGGACCCTATGTACTCGTGAACTGTGGGATTTTTACTTGCTGTTACCTGCTGGCGGATCTCCTAAGAGTTGTCGCTGCTATAACCCTAAAGGTCGTTCTTATTCATTTTGCTTTCGTTCTCTAATGGCGCTATTCAGAGCCTAATACAGTCATTTTGATAATTCATTCGTAAACATAATTTTTAAAATATATTATTTTTCACCTTCAGAACACTATTTCATATAGTTAGTGAAATCAAATTATTAGGAAACGTTTCTTAGTCCTATCAAAACAATAAACAAAAACTCCAATATATACAAATAAACACCCCCCCCCCCCCCCCCCCCCCCCCCCCCCCCAATCAACCCCCCCCCCCACCCCCCACACCACTACCACCCCCCACCCCCCCCCCACCCCCCCCCCCACACACCCCCACCCCCCCCCCCCCCCCCCCCCCCCCCCCCCCCCCCCCCCCCCCCCCCCCCCCCCCCCCCCCCCCCCCCCCATCATCCCCCCTCCCCTCACCCCCACACGGGCATAGTGAAATTTACCCTTCAGAACACTATTTCATTATAGTTAGTGAAATCAAAATTATTAGAAACGTTCTTAGTACATATAATTATTGTTTTCTTTGCACATGTGTTTATATTCCGTTGTACGACACTAGTGATCATTTTGACCACTCTTGTAGACTGAGTTGTATTTATACAAAGTCATATACCACCTACTATTAGGCTGAAAGATCTTCCATTGGGTCTACAATTCGATTTTAACAGTTAACTTTTTTAATTCCTATAAGTCACTACAGTCGAAATGAGCCATCCTTCTTTCTTAACAAACAACACAGGTGCTCCCCACGAAGAATGACTAGGTCGAATAAAACCCTTGTCTTGCAACTCTTGAAGTTGCCCAGACAATTCTTAGATTTTCAGAGGTGCTAAACGGTAAGAGGACTTTACAATAGGCGTTGCTCCAGGAATTAAGTCTATACGAAACTCAACTTGTCTTTGTGGTGGCAATCCTGAAAAATCCTCCAGAAACACATTAACAAAATCCCACACCACAGAAATATCACCCATCTTTGGTTTATCTACTTTCACGTTCATTAAAGTTTCGCCTACTCCTAACGCACGCTCTCCTTGTACCCTAAGTATCTCACCACCAATCAATGGTATTTTCATAAGAGATCTCCATTCTTACATGAAATTACTATCACGGCCTATTTTGAGACACAAAATCCATCCCCATAATCACATCAAAACTTCCATGACCTAATGGTATCAAATCTATAGTGAATAAGGAATTTCCTAGTTCTAGTTTGCAGTCACGGATAATCCTATCAACTTCTACCTTTTTACCATCTGCTATTTCTATCACATAACCAGGATTCACAATACTAGGTTTCACATTTAGCAGAGACACAAATTCAGTAGATATAAAACTAAAATCAGCTCCAGAATCAAAAAGTACAATAGCAAAATAATCATTCAAAGAAAAAGTACTCGTCACCACTTTAGGATCCCGCGAAGCCTCAACCGCATTCACATTCACATTATAAGCTCTTCCCCGAGTTTGATTTCTATTATTTCAGTTGTTACGATTTTTTTCCCTCTTTTGACAGGATTCCTGCTTGACCCGGTGCTCGGTTCAACCTGGGACAATGTACTGAAAGTGATCAAGGCTCTCACACTCTTAACAAGCCTTCCTATTATTACCCACTCTAACCTCATTCACCAGAGCTGCTCGCTTAAATGGTGCCCAACACTCTCTAGCAAAATGGCCAGGCCTCTGGCAGTTAAAACACAACCTATACTCTCCACCCTCCAGATGATAAGTATAGCATTTTGTACACTTAGGGTATTGATTCACAAATTCATTTTTAGGAGAGGTTGTTGCCACAAAACCGCTCCACATTGCATTCTTTTTATCCCTACATGACCTTCTAAGACTTAGCAATCCTCTTCTACGCCTTTCTCTTCTCATTATCTTTAACTAGGTATCACATCTAATAGCCTAGTCTGTAAGTATACCAGCTCTTGAATTTCATTTGTATTGTGTTCGCTGGGTCGCCTTGAGACATTCCCCTAATCTCAGGCGGCCCAATCCCGCTATCATTACCTTCTTTGATGTGTGCTGACTCAGGTGTCACCAGATGTGGAACCAGTTTGGCCAGTTGCATGGTTGGCTCCTACTATCTTGTATTTCTAAAATTCATTCTCCAACCTCTCCATTTCATTACTCGGACAAAATTCCTCTACCAACAGAGCTTTAAAATCATTCCAATTCATACCAATTGCCGCTTCATGGCCTCTGGCCTGGATTTGAGTGTTCCACCATGTTAGTGCCTTGTTAACAAACGAACTAGCAACATATCACACCTTTTGATTCTCTGTACACCCACTATTATCAATCACCGATTCCATCTTCTCAATCCAGCGAGTAAGTGCTATTGTACCTCCCTTTCAATCATATTCCTTAGGGCCACAAGCTTGAAACGCCTTATAAGAACAACCATTGTTTCCACCATTCCCACCATTCCTACCGTTTCCATTATTCACATTGTTTGTCACTTGAGTGACAATCTAAGGGATAATATTCTGTAATTGATGTGCTATGAGGTCAGCAATGTTGGGTTGTCCATTATTGTGGACTTTGAATAACTCCTTAGATCATTGTAAGCTCAGGTTGTTTAGACCTTATCTAGGATATTGATAAACTAATGAACATAAGTATTTGCATAGACAGAAATAACATAAGAAACATTTATATCATAACAAGGTTTTTATTCATTATCGTTCTCTATTAGCCAATTCTACACGATCAACTGTGAAAAGTTATCTACAAACTACAGGGGATCAATAGTCCTTGAGGCTAAACCAACAACCATCTAGGCATTCACATGCCTAGACTCACAATACACACCTCACCTTTTCTACGAGTATAACATCTTGTGAATACTTTTAAAACCCTAAACGCCTGATATCTATTTATATAATAGAGATATTAGGTTTACAAAAGATAAGAAAAAATAAAGATTAGGAAACTATAAATCAGCATTAAGAACTTTTTTGACTAATCTTCAATTGCATTAATGTTCGATCTTTTCTTTTAGCTGATTCTTTATCTTATACTTGAATGAGAGAATATCTTCTAGGAAATTACTTCAAAAATCTTCCATCTCTTGAAGGAATTATAGCTTTGCGTTTACGTCCTTTTGTTCATTCTTTTTATCACTTTGTCTCATCAAATCTATTAATCCCCAACAATCTTCCCCTATTTGTTGTGACAAATACAACACGAAGTCTTTGTATGAACATTCATAATAAAGCCAAAGCTTCCCTTAAAGTTGAGATGTATTCTTCTCGTATTATGAAACAAAATCTTCCCTTATATTATAATTTCCTTTGTAACCTTGTTATGCCAACAAACATCATAAGCTGCAAATCTTTAAACCTGTTTTTTAAAATTTTTTATTCTTCCCCTTTTTGTAATCATCCAATAGGGGTCTTCCTGTAGAAATGCAACTTGGATCATAACAGCTACAAATCATATACCACAACTACTAATCCAGCCTTCCAATACTCCAAATATACCGCAATGAAGTTTAATACGATAAAATGAATATTGAGCCAGTAGATATACTAAACTAGCAGTAGTAATAAATGACTAGCAGTAGTAACGAAACACTTCCCCTCAAGTGGTGCATGTAGATGGTTAAACATTTAAACAATAAGCTTCCCCTGAAACCAATATGTTTACCATCTCTTGAATCTCGAACTCAGTAGGCTCTATGTAGTGATCACTGATTAAGAAATACTGAGTATAAACAAAACTATGCAATGAAGAAGTAGAATCTCCCAAAACTTGTGTCTTATGTCTTGATACTTCAACGTGACATCGGAAACATCATACCAAGGACAAAATAGAAATAGATCTCAATTCTCTTATCTCATCTTTATGAGACATTGAGCACTACAACGTAAACGCCTTAATGTGATTGAAATAGTGAGCATTGAGCATCATAAAGAAAAATACACTCATTGATAGATTTGTCAAGTCTTCGTCAACAACCATGTATGCACAAACAAGTTATCTATATAAATCACTGTCCTGCTGTAATCACGAACTTTAAGATTGATATGACCACAACCCGCAAACTTGTGAACCCAACTACAACATCATATAAGCCAATAATTCATTTGTTCTTCAAAAATCACCTCTTCAAATAATCTCGAGAACGAGCCATAAAATCAATAATAATAAACTAAATAAAATTTAGTTCTATTCGAGATCCAATTTTCTTCTTTGTCTAATATCGTATACAACTAGCTGTGGAAACTGCTAACTAGCAGTGGAAACTGCTAACTAGCAGTTTCATTCAAGCAGTATTAAGTGTAAATGAGTTGTATTAACTTTGAAGTTCAAGCAGTATTAACCATAACAAAGATAATATTAACGTGATGCAACTCGGACTCAATAAAAGCCTAATAAATCATATAATCTCGAACAATTGCAACATGCTGCTGTAACATCCATCAGACCCAAAAATTTTGACCATATTAGGGTTTAATGAAAAACCCTAGTTTTCACCATCTCAATAATAATCATAATCATCTCCCCTTTTTTTAAAGTATAAAGACAACACTTTAAAAGTGTCGCAAAAACCCAAAAATCACCAAATTCGATCATATCTTATAACAGGAGCACGAACCTTCTTTCCATCATGAACACGACTTCAAAACAACCTTGTAACATCCTAGATCAAGAGCCCCATGCCTCTGATACCAATTGTGGAGTTTGAATAACTCCTTAGATCGTTGTAAGCTTAGGTTGTTTAGACCCTTCTAGGATTACTGATAAATGGAACATTAAGTATTTGAATAGCGGAATAGCATAAGAACATTGATATCATAACAAGGTTTTTCATTATATTTTTTTCAACTATTAGCCCAAATTCTACACGATCAACTGTGGAACGGTTATCTATAAACTAACAAGGATCAAAGATCCTTGAGGCTAAACCAACCAAACCATCTAGGCATTCACATGCCTAGACACACACACACACACCTTTTCTAGACGTCTACATCTTGTGCACACTTTTAAACTACACGCCTGATATCTCTTTATATAATAGAGATATCTAGGTTTACAAAGGATAAGAACAAATAAGATTATGAAACTATAAAGCAGCATTAAATACTATTTGACTAATCTTCAATTCTGCATAATGTTGATCTTTTTCTTTTCTGCTGATCTTTTTCTTATAATTGATATGAGGAGTTCTTCTAGGAAATCTTAAAAATCTTCCCATATTCTTGAAGATTCCAGCTTTGCGTTTGAGTCATTTTTGTTTATTCTTTTATTCACTTTGTCCTCATCTAATAATCTATTAATTCCACAACAATTATCACTCATCTATTAGTCTAGTTCGAACATTCTGAAATAAAGATAGTAGTGACGCACATTTAGACGAGGGGAAACAGGTTTTTTAACCTCAAATATCCTATCAACACACTCATAATAACTCTATACAAAACACATTCATTAAACACTCATCAACCAGCATGTTGACAACCAAATCTGTGTAATAATACTTTGCAAGTCCCCTTGTGTTGGGTGATGTGTAAATATGTGGCACAATAATTATAGCATGCCCTATTTCTCCGATTGTTACCACTCCTTATGATACACTTCTCAAAGACACATATCACATAAATCACATTAGCAAACCGCCACATATAGAAAAACTCAAAATTTTAAAGGAAATCACACATTTCATAACATTAAAATAGTCGAACAAATCCAAAAGAAAATCCTAAGGTCTTAAAGTTCATAACGAGACGAAACTAAACACAACTCAAATTCCACTACTACTACAGTATCTCAACTCATAGTCTTTAGGCACATCCTTGTCGTGGATTCAAAATCGGAATCATATCATATGACACCTCATATTCACTTGTTCCCAGATATATCTTCATTCTTGTAATTCTTCTTTCTTCAGTTAGCTGATACTCTGGAACTTCCCTGGCGTACCTAGTATCACACCTTTCTTTGTTACACATTGTACTAACTTTATCCACCTCTCTTCCTTCTACTAATTCTATAGTCAATCTTTCTTCCACCCTGCATGGGTACATAGCAATCTTTTTACGGATCTTGCGGCTACCCTGCCTTACCCAAGCTCTTGTTCCTGGTTCATAGTATCCCCTACATCCTTTTGCAATGGCAACCCCCATGCGGAACTTCTTATAAAAGTGATAAGACATAGCTAATTTATCAAGAGATAAGGCATACTAAATCAGATAAAGGCAATCAAAATAGCAAAAGAAAAATCAACAAAACTAAGAAATAAAATCATGCAATTAAAGGGGAAAACGCTACAACATAGTCTACATCCTAAATTGTAAGCCCCTAACATGCTTCTACGTGATCGTTTAGGTTATAGTCTAGGCTCAACCACCTACTTCTCTATAACCATCAGCTCTGATACCTAATCTGTCACACCCCGCCTAGGCGGAAACATGAGGCGTAACATCATGGATATCATCACAACACAATGGTGTCTTCTTAGAAAACTAAATAAAGGAGATAATCAAATGGCACTATGTATCATGAAAATACACCAACAAAGATTAGAGTCTTGGAATTACTAAAGTAATGTCTACTCGAAACAAGTAATCCAAAATAATAACAATTCTCCAACAAAACAAGGTATTTATTTTTTTTTTATTTAATTTTTTAATTTAAGCTTACAAATGTCATAAATGAAAAGACTAGAAAAGATAACTCCACAAGCAATGCCTAGGGTCTCTCTAGCCTCTCTTCCTAACATCCTTCTTATCATCACGATACTCACCTAAAAATGATGCTTAAAATGTCAACATAAAGTTGGTGAGAGTCATAGGTTTAAGACACGATATAAATCCATAATGCACATTACATGTATTAATAAAGAAACATTGCAGGATAATAAGGAAAACATTGCAGGATAATAAATGAACTATTATACAGGCTAACATGCAAATCTAATCAATCATAAAAATACCCGGCAAACGACTACAAGACGTCTCATATCGTACCAAGGTCCCTGTGGTTACCACCTTATCCCAGGCCATGGATACTCCTAAAGTAATCCTGCTCGCTAGGCCACAGTACCATTCACTAAACAAGCCATGGATACCCGCAGGTAATCCCCCCTGACTTAGTTCGCAATTCTCAATATCACATCACAAAACATGTAGCACACAACATACAATAGTTACGTATAGTCCATGCATCTTTGACAATACATTATCACAATAATCAAAATATTTCCAAACACTTTGCATCATTTCCACCCCAATAAATTATAAGAAAAGAGGGGTTATGAAACTCACCTGATGCACAAGCAGCTTCCAAACAATATCAACACAAGCTACACAAGTACAAACACAAACGTGTTACACACGACCAAGTTAAAAGCTCAAGTCCATGTAACACTCATATGATGGACGTCTAAGGGTTTGATTAACCATCATGGGTCGCCTCGACACCATGCCCAACCTTAACCATCTTGTTAATACATTGTACTAGTTAACTACAATTTATCCAAAAATACAGAATTTTAGTGTGTCTTAACCAACTTAAAAACCATACTTGCTGACCTTTATAATTTATACCAAAAATTATCTAAGCTCCTTTATGTGTTTATTAAATACCTTGAGATTCCCAAGTACCCATTACAAGTGAAACCATCCCAAATAAAATCAAACTTCAAAACTATCCCAATTCGGATCTGATTGCACACTAAAATGTATAGCCCTAACTATCATACTTAGACACACAATTAGAAGCTCTCCTTCTAGGGTTTCTTTATATACATATAAAACTTAATTACTGTAGATTGGATAACCTTAATTCCAATTTTAAGTTAGGGTTTCACCCTCACAAACATGACCTAATTCTGACCTGTATTTACTGTTTTGACCACTTTTGTTGCAAAAGTTATTTGAATGCATTCCCGACCATAAAAACCTTCGAGGCCAGATTTTCTGGAAAGTAGACTCTTTTGGCTGGTTCATAGACTCAAGAAACATATCAATACACATTTTTATTATCTAGATATCAGTCGTTGAACACGACCCAAAATTTTGCTCAACTCTAAATCAAGTTTTAACGCAAATCTAACCTAACCAATTGCATGAGCATGACCCTAATCAAGCCCTAATCACTCTAGCATCATTAAATATGATTAATATTCTATATTTTTATAAAATCCTAGATCCATCATTGATTTTGTTACATGAATATACAAATCTAACTAAGAAGAACACACTTACCTTGATTACTAGCACCTAAACCACAACTCTTGAATGTTTCTTGGATCCGAAAGTGAAAATCGACTCCTTAGGGTTTTGGGGGGGCTGAGATCGTACGGCAAAAAGGGAGAGGGAGAAGAAAATTATGAGCTAGGTTTTGTTAATACTTATCTTAATGTATCTTTATCCCCCTATATTTACAATTTGACTCTTAAACCCCTAAAACCCAACAAAACCGATCGGCTACCCCCTATAATTATATTTTTATATATTTTTTTATTTTATTTATTAATTACCCTATTACTTACATTACCTTAAGTTTTTATAAAATCCTAAGCTAATTTGAGTAAACCTTTTCACTTAAACGCCACTTACATGCTTCCTTTCCAATAACTTACACTTCTTATATTTATGGAAAGTTTACTGTAAACTTTCATATTTCACTCACATGCTTCCTTTCCAATAACTTACACTTCTTATAAACGCTTAACTCTTAAACCTAAGAATTGACGTAGCAATGCATGCAACACGTCTTTCATTTCCATTATCACCACACATGAACAAATAGAATACTTAACACCAAACTCATATGTACACAAAATAAG
>BQNB010036405.1:1583-44027 GCA_026074375.1 Tanacetum coccineum | reverse complement strand
TCTAGGAAGAGATAAGCATTATCTCTTAACGCGTTTAGGGTTCCTTAAACTTATAAAAGGAACGTAGAATAGTATTGTAATCATATGTGTGTTGATTGAGCATTCACAATCAAATAGTAATAGTAATAGCAAATTTAGTATATCGTTCTTGTGTTCATCTTGGTATAGATATTGATATTCCGCGTCAATATTTATATTCTCTGTTATTGTCTCTCATAGTTTCTTTGGATTTATCTAAAGGACTATAAGTCGTGTAAGGCTCATTTAGATCCTGTTGATAAGGACCTACATCGTATATTCCAGTAGGTTGATCGATCGTGACCGACTACGGAGCAAAAAAACCTTGCGTTTGGTGCGGCTGCTAACCTCTTAGCAACTTTTTTGTTATACCTTTTCATCAACTGCTACAACAAACAGGTTATTCGGGAGTCAGAATGCTGTCAGAAGCTTCTAACTATGCAACAACAACTGCAAAGAACTTTCAAGGCAAGGCAATACAAAATAGATGCATCAAATGGCACATGGTCTTTTGTAGCTATAGGTTTTTAATGAGGGTACACACAACAAGAAAAACACGTTACACTAATACAGTTTCAAGATAAGTAAAAGATTGTTTTCAAAGCCTTAAACGTTATTAAATAACTGATCTCTAAATGACATGGAAGGAGATGACGGATGTTGTGATATTATGCTTGAAGCTAAGGATATGTCAGCATTGGTGTACTGTGCAATAGCTAGATACCACTATGGAGGTAAAGTTTAAGGCTAATGATGCGCGTCTTAAGGTTAAGGGACATATATGCTTATGAACCAAAATTTCCTTATGTTGATGATAGTGTTGTTAAGGGTTTCTACATGGCATCACTCTTTAAACCCGGTATGTGTGTAGTAGTTGTGTGATGAACAAACATATTTTGTTGTGGTATGGTATGGGCCTGAGTAATCTTGAGAGGATTGTGTTCGTTGTTTGTGGAGGAGGGAGTAGAATATATGGTAGATGGAATTTATAGCTGAAATTATGAAACCTGTTTTTGGTATTTTTAATATTTATATATACATCGTCTTGAAACAAAAGATATAAATTTGTAACATGGCACACTGAATATATGAATCATACCGACTAGAAAAATTACCAAACCAGATTCTCATGATATATGCTTGTTCATCTTTAACTATCTAAAGAATATTTTTATCTTTTAATTTTATAAAATATGGTACAATAGCGAACCATAACCGTCATACACTTTATTTTGTGTATTTATAGCATTGTTACTTTAATACTTTGAAGTGTCTTAAAATGTCTCAAAACACAATGTATTTCATTGGCCAGAAGTGATTCCAGAAAATCAATTTAGTCGAAAGCTCAACTACAAAGACACTTTCAGGAGCCTTATACTAACGGGAACCTAAAGTCTGTGACGTCTTAAAAGACTTGTAATATGAAGTGTGCTACCATAGTCTTTGATTCAACGGCTAATAAATTTTAGTAAAAACTAATCAGTAGTTAGTATAGTGAGCTACAATAGTCTTTGATTACCGTTTGAGTGTTTATATGTTTGTTTTTACCTATTTGTAAACGAAATTAATCAACTTATAACTAGTATAGCTAAAAGTAATAGTAATGCATATGGCAGATATACCTTGCCAATATGAGCATAAATGTCATGTATAATTTTGCTCATGTTTATAAATATATTTTTTCAGTTTCTCATATATACCCAATGAAGCTTTAAAAATTACATATTCCCCAAAATACAACCTTACAATGCATTATGTATAATGCTTATAAACCATGCTTTGGGGAGAAAACCTTTTATATGAACAATATAAAGTACGTTTTTACGAAAATGAACTGTGCATTTCTTATTTACGAAAATGAACATATATGTGCGCTCTATTGGATTGAATAGGAATTCTTAATCAACGATCATAGTTTAGGCGCATTTTCAACACAAAAAGACAAAAGTGAGGCGCTTTTGAGGCGCTTTATGTGTTAAAATGAAAAAAAACACAAAAATGAGGCGCATTTGAGGCGCATTATGTGTTAAACTAAAAGACAAAATTAGACACATTCAAAGTGTATCCTAGGCGCATTTAGAGTTTAATTTCATTTCCTAGGCGCATTCACAAAATGACGAAGACTATTGTGAAGATGTAAAAGCTAATAAGATAGGGTAGTAGATGGTTGAGTTGATTTAATGGAGATATTAAAATGAGTAGTTGGATCATATTGAATTGGATGGTTGAAGTAAATTCGAATTAATACATTTATGATTCATTGAAGTAAAAAAAGCAAAGCACAATCATAAAAGAAAAGGACAAACCATGGTGGTTGAAGTAAATTCGAACTAATGTGATTTATGATTCTAAAAGACAGCAAAACACGCATAAAAGAAAGCAAAACACGCATAAAACAAAGCACGGCGCATTTGTTATTTATAGACACATAACGCACTTATTATGCAACACATTGATTAAGTAAAGGACAAAGCATGGCGCGCTTGTTGGCGCATAATACGTAAAATGGCCGTCAGGTTCATTTTGGTAATATGATTATATTTGGTCTAAATTGGTAAACTGAGTATACTTTTAGTTCAATTTAGTATATAAGTTTTCTTTAGGGATATGTGTAAATGCCCTATTAGTTGTGTCCTTGTTGCATTAAGTGTAAAGTCAACTCAAATGGGCAAAATAGTACTTTCACGCTTTGCGCTTGCCATCTCTCGCGTTAGGAGCAAAAAACGATTAAGATGGTTATTTGTGACGAAGATGGAAACCTCACGAATAAGTCAACCGACATGGCCTACAAAGAAGTGCTACACAATTTCGGATTACACTATGTATCCGTATCGCACGTTAATAGAAAAAAAGGATCGAAGATGGTTATGTTTTTTTCTGATTATTTGTCTATTGTGTTTCATATACGTATGATTTATTATTACGTACTTTATATGTTACGTTTGCTTATCCATATGTGGTTCTTTCTAAATCTAACTTCATAATACACAATGTCATTTGATGTTTTCTTTCAAAGTTTCTTTAAAATACTCGTAAATTTCACGTTTCTTGTAGCTAGTGATATATATAAATCAGAAAGTTAGATATAGAAGATAGGGTTATTAACTTTGGTTGTTGATATCATGAATGCCATATTTATTGTAGCTTTCATTGCGCTTCAACTAAACTCTTGCATTGAGTTTGAGTCAAACTGTACTTACCCAAATGAAACAAAGTTTACCAAAGGGGATGGGGTGAAACTAGTAGGGGAGTTGGAATGCACGAAATGATCCAGTATTTTAGAAAAATATTTCAATACTTTCGAGTATCTATGGAACACTATTCTATTTTTACACAAATTGTTTGAAAAAGAAGAGCGATTAAAAAGATAGATTAAAGTCAAGAAGAAAAATTGAGAAAAACCCAATATAAACGATAGCTTTTTGCCGGATTGCTTAGGGAAAAAAGAAACCCATGTTTCATTATTTGCTTCTAGTTGCTTATTCTTTAGTTTCATTGTTTGTAATTGTTTTGTTTTGTTATTGAGGCAATGTTCAAAAGTTTAGCAAAGCTTGATATCTATCAGTTTAGAGTGTTATTTAAAACCGTGTGTTCCCTAAATGAATCCAAACATGTCTTGCGACAAACAAGGCATATCGCATCAACCGGAAATAATGGAATCATGAGGCGATACTTAAGAATAGTGAGGTATTCCACCGGTGACATATGTTGACAAAGCCCGTCTATAAGGATAGCTAGTAGGAAATCCTGAGCATGTGTTTGCGCGTAGACACTAAAAAATTGCTTTATGTCTCATAGTCATGTCAAAGTGAACTTCCACCATTTTTGTTGGGCATGAATCATCCGTGTTTTACAATTTTACTAAATCTGTTTACATCCAAGCCTCATGGTAGAATATGGTAAAATTCGGCATATAATAGGTTTTCATTTGTCATA
The DNA here is from genome assembly GCA_026074375.1 of Tanacetum coccineum. NCBI lineage: Eukaryota > Viridiplantae > Streptophyta > Magnoliopsida > Asterales > Asteraceae > Tanacetum > Tanacetum coccineum. The sequence goes on along the minus strand of BQNB010036405.1, from coordinate 40,073 downwards.
ACTGGTTTAGAATATTTAGACGTGTGGACCTTATAAACAAGAATGTAACAATGAGAGTTAAACATTCTTAACCACTGAGTTTTGTAAAGAATGCCACTTTACAAATTTTGAGATGATAAAAAAATGACAATGATATGATAAATCTCGTGCGTACACGAGCCTTATAACTAGAGATGATCACGGTCCAAAACCCGAACCGGACAAAAAAAAACAGATTGGACCGAGACCGATTTAGCCCAAACCCCGGATCAAGGAACGGACCGAATGTGTTCGGTCTGATCCGGTTCTTCGGTCGGTCCGGTCTAAGAAGGCATAATGGTCGGTTGTACGTTAGACCAGACCGAGGACCGAATATGAGGTAAAGTGCGGACCGAGGACTGGACCGGAATAGGTTCAGTCCGGTCAGGTTCGGGTCGGTTTTTTAGTTCGGTCCGATCCGTGGTCCGTTATGCTCGGCCCTACTTATAACTAGTGAATTAATCTTCAACAGATGCTGGGGATTTCTCGCCTGCACTCTTGACAGATCCGGATAATTAAAATGAAACAACCGGTGCTGCTTTAGTACATTAAAATTTGTCGCATTATCTGAACTTCAACTTGTATTTACTGGAACATTTATTTACTTGACTCAGCAAACATTATGTTTTATTATAGTTACGTGTAGGAAAAAATGAAAAGGAGGCTAAATGCGAGAATAGAATATGCAAAGTTTTTTGAGGATACAGTTAAAGAGATGGTGAAAGAGGTGCAAAGTAGGAGGAGTGGAGAACCACAACATCTCAATGACTTTTTGGGCAAGGAAAGATTACTAATACTACTTTAACTACCCTATTTTTAGTTTACTTTCGAGATATCTAACGTTTACAAGCTAATATACAGGTCAGAAACGGTGGTTCTGTTACAAATGATGAAATTTTGGGATTTGCAAAGCTGTTTAATGACCAACTTACCCTCCGTAATATCAGCAGGTTAGATTCTTTGTCATATGTGCAGATGTATTGCTCAAGTATGATATTGTTTTGGTGCTAACTTATTGAAACCGTTTTGTGTTCCAAAATGTTTCTGCTTTTAGGCCTCGGTTAGTGAATATGTGCAAGTATATGGGAAGCCAACCCTATGGAACAGACACTTATTTGCGATACATGCTCCACAAAAGATTGCAATGGTACTCTTTTTTTATTTGTTCTTTTAGGATATTATTGCATTACATTTGGGTTGTTGTTATATTTACGACTTATGTATTTCTTTATTATAGGATAAAGAACGATGATAAGATGATTCAATCAAAGGGTGGTGTCGATGCTCGTTATGAAGATGAACTTGGTGAAGACTGTCGAGAGCGAGGCATGCTTGGATTACGTTCAGTGGAAGAAATGCATCAGCAGGTTTCTAATATCACTTTTGATGAGCTGGCACCTTAAACAACCCCGATGTAGGATGGAATATGTTTCTGATATGGTCAACCTTTTTCCACAGCTCCGTGATTGGTTGGATTTATCTCTTAATCACTCCGTTCCATCTTCGCTCTTGATTCTTTCCAGGTAACTGCCCCTCCCCTCCCCCGCCACGCGCACAAAGAGCCTTAAAAATGGTTAACAAATGATCTTTACGAATATGCTTGCGTTTGTAGAGCCACATTGTTTTCATTGCCTGTGGACACTGTTGGAGTTACGAGTTTGTCATTTGGGGATTCTGTATCAGAGAGACAACAAAAGTTAGAGAAAGAGGAAGAAGAAGAAGAAGCTAAGAAGAAGCATTCAGTTGAAAGCAACAAAGATGTTGTGTTGAAAGCATTCCGTTATATACAAAACAAGGTGTCACTATATCAATTTACTCATACACTTCAATTAAGTCAAGTTTAACTTTAATGACAAACCACATCAAGTGTTGAAGGTCATCTCTGATGACTTTAAGAATTATTGTATTTTCAGGATATTGCTGATGAAACCGTTGAGATGTGGGAAAAGAAACATGTCATTTGATAAGGGGGCGTGTTTGACCATAGGAAAGAAATTGCTTTGAACAAATTAATTGTTGAAGCACACACTCCACATCAAGTGTTCAAGGTCATCTCTGACGCAATTTTAGCTTTTGAAAGAGGCTCGAGTCCTTCACCTTTATCTCTATTGAATCTTGAGGCCTCACTCAACTTCATTGTTAAAAATATGGATCAAAAGTCAATGACCAAGTCTGCAAGACTTTCATTTTGCACGACGTAGAAAGATGTGTGTGCTTGTAGCTATGGCTATGACAGCCCTTCCAGAATTATCGGCTCAAGGTATCTCAAATATAGCATGGGCCCTATCCAAGATTGGAGGCGAGTTTCTATATCTGCTTGAGATGGATAGAGTGGTGAAGGTTTGGCTTACAAAAGTGGTTGATTTCGATTTAGAGAATATTGCTAATGTTGCTTTGGCTTTCGCCACCAGAAGCATTCTGCTCCACGACTCTTTACAGAGTTATCTAAAAGGGCTTCGGATATTCTTTACACTTTCCAACCACAGGAACTTATAGAGCTGCAGTGGGCCTTTGCTTATCTCTATGAGGCTATGACATCAGAGGAATTATTTGCCTCTCTTGATCGTGTTTACCAGGATCCATATCAGTTTACATGCGACAACAACGAATCTCTTTGAAAGAGACTTTCCTGCACTTGAGTTCAATTACAGTCGACTTACAAACATATGTTTCTCGTATGCTGTTTTCTGGCATATGAACCGGACCTTCTTTTTTCATATCTGGAAAATACTCGGACATTTTCAGGAGCAGATTATAAAAGATAAAAAGATTCAACTTGTGAACAAGTGTTTAAAGTACGAGTTCCTGCATCTCTCAAAGTATGTTCATGAAAATTGTACTCTTGCTGAAGAAATCAAACGTTTTGAAGAGTATTTGTCCTCTTCCTTCCATAAGAAAGTCAGGCGTTTTCTTGCTAAGACTGTCCTAGACCCGACAAAAGAATAGTTTGTGGATGCCTACACATTGGATCCTTGCTTAGTAGATCCAAAATTTGTGTTGGGCCAATTCAGAGCCCAGTAATCAGCTCCTAGATTTAAACAGAAATTAGGCTAAGTATTAAAGGACCTGCTGAGTCGGATTAGCGGGTATTGAAGAACCTCTGAGTGATGGGACTCGGAGGTTATGGAAGAACCTTTGAGTAATAGGACTCAGAGGTTATGAAAGGACTCTCTAAGTACAAAGCCTCAGAGAGCAACGTCAGACGTATTCAACTCAAAGACATCGTCAAGGAAGTCGAAGATCACTTGAAGACATGATATGTAGAAGGAATACGTTGAAGTTCTAAGGAGAGTCAGATGTGGCAATACTCTGACTATCCTGTTACCCTTTAAAGAAGACGAAGTTGAGCTTAAAGATTGTTCTCTAATGAAGGCGGGAAACTTAACAAGTGTTTATGGCGGGATAAACAATGTTTCAAGTTAAAGCATGTACCTAGTACGAAGTTGGCAAAAGTAGTGAACAATTGGCAGAACTGTTCACTAAAGTATGGGCTGGTAGTTTTCAAGAATGGTCGTGCATTGAATACCTCGTACCTCGTCCACTACATTCATGACACGTTGTAACTACCCCCACTAAGGACACAACCTACTATTAGTATAAATAGAGAATGTTGTAAGGAGTAAAAGCATCGCTTTAATTGTTGTTGTTATTATAGGCATTTACTCTTTTGTCGAACTTACATTGTGGACCTCTGATTTATCAGCTGGTTAGTTAAGTTCGCTTGTAAACTTGATACTCTATCAAGTTTACTTGTTCAAAAGGTAATCACACATTGTCATTCAACTTGTGCGATCCATAGCACATTGTAATAATTTGATTCTTAATCAATAAAGCATTACAAGATTGAAAAGTTATTACATGTGTTATTTATATTAGACAAGTGTTATATTCCTTATAGACGTATTATTTGATACTTTTAATTGGTATCAGAACCAGGTTGATTCATAAAACATTTTAAAAACTGTTCTTTGTTTTAAATCAAGATCCAATCATGTCTGGAACTATACCACCTATCCCACCACCCTTTAGTGCAAGTTAATTGTCGGCCTACGAATGTGGTTTCGATCCTTTCGGTGATGCCAGAAGTCGTTTTGATATACGATTTTATCTTGTTTCTATTTTATTTATTATCCCTGATCCGGAAGTCACCTTTTCCTTTCTTTGGGCAGTACCTCCCAACAAGATTGATCCCTTTGGATCTTGGTCCATGATGGCCTTTTTATTGATTTTGACGACTGGATCTCTCTATGAACTGGTGGCCCTAATGTTAATAGGGTTGACACGATGCCTGTAACTACTGACACTATCAACACCACAACTACAACAAATGTAGCTCAAAGTGTTGTCGATGAGAACCTCCCTCAACTTCTTGATTCAAGAGGAGGGTCTTATGTCACAAATGTTCCTACTTTTGACAAAGAGGATTTCACGAGTTAGAAAGTTAGGTTCCTGGTATTCCTTGATAGACTTGAACCTTACCTTCTAAAAACTCCTAGAAGATGGACCATTTGTTCCTATGTCAAGTTTGTCCACTACTGAAAATCCTTTACCCAAACGTCAAAATCAATGGTCAAATGCTGAGAGTCGTCGATGTTATGAAATATGTCATTAAGTGCAAAACTGCTAAAGAAATGTGGAATGATCTCATCTTAGCTCAAGAAGGACCATCTGATACAAGAGATACCAAGATTGCAGCCTTGAGCCTTAAGTTCAATGCTTTTAAATCACTTGAAGGTGAAAAGTAATAGGAACGTTCACAAGGCTGAAATGCTTGCTAAATGACCTTGAAAATAACGGTGTCATCATTCCTCAAGCAGAACTCAATGCCACGTTTGTTAATAGCCTGCCAAGAAAATGGTTGAGCATGAATCAAACTCAGAGGGCAAATAACTCCATTAAAACGATAGCCTGGCTACACTGTATGACAAGTACAATTATGAGGAAGGTCTGATTGATCAAATCTATGAGTCAGAGACATAAAGATTTTTAATTCAGGCCTTGATTTCTAACTCATAATTTCAGGACAGTGACTCATATGTTGAAGAGGAACAGAGGAGCAGTAGTGAATTTTTGGTTGACTTAAACGCTGAGTATCAAGAAAGGGCTCTTCTTGCAAATCAAAAAAGATTTTATAAAAGATTTGGGAGGGTTAGATCTGCTAGGAAGCCTATAGACAAAACTAAGGAAACCTGTTTTCCTTGTGGGAAAACTGATCATTTTTAAAAAGACTGCCCTTCAAACGAAACATCCACTCCATCCTATCCATCCTCAAACAACTCATTCAACAAATCCAAATAATACACACCACCTTTCAACCAAACATCTTCCCATAACACTAATAACTACCAAAAGGATTAGAAGGGAAAATACAAGGGACTTAAAGCTGAAATGGTCATCCTAACCCAAAGGATTGAGGATCTGACAAAAGGAAAGAGTGAAAAAGGGAAGAATGATAAGAGAAAGAGTGAAAAGGGTTGATAGATGAGTCATTTGACTGGAATGAAGAATCGGTGTCTTTAGAGGATGAAGGGACCACCAGGATTAGAGCGTTCATAGCAATTGCTGAAGATGAGCCTTCAGTAGGAAAGGTTAATGCTAGATTTGGTCAATGGGTTGATATCACAATGAAAAAGGTACACAGACTTTTGTCTATGACTGATGGTGATAATAGAAAACATGTGTTAGTATTGATGAAATCAATGAAGTTTCTTTTTGTTATATTCTCTGTCTAATTAAGTGTAAGAAGAAGTTGTGTACTCACTTACAATAATTTTTTACATAGCATAATTTATATTCAAATAGGGGGAGATTGTTGGGCCAATTCTGAGCCCAGTAATCAGCTCTTAGATTTAAACAAAAATTAGGCTAAGTATTGAAGGACATGTTGAGTGGGATCAGCGGGTATTGAAGAACCTCTGAGTGATGGGACTCAGAGGTTATGGAAGAACCTTTGAGTAATAGGACTCAAAGGTTATGAAAGGACTCTCTAAGTGCAAAGTCTCAAAGAGCAACGCCAGGCGTATTCAAGTCAAAGACATCGTCAAGGAAGTCAAAGATCACTTGAAGATATACTCGTCAGCTGCGATGGATATTAGCTGATATGTAGAAGGAATACACTGAAGTTCTAAGGAGAGTCAGATGTTGCAATACTCTGACTATCCTATTACCCTTTGAAGAAGAAGAAGTTGAGCTTAAAGATTGTTCTTTAATGAAGGCGGGAAACTTAACAAGTGTTTATGGCGAGATAAACATTGTTTCAAGTTAAAGCCTATACCTAGTACAAAGTTGGAAAAAGTAGTGAACAGTTGGTAGAACTGCTCACTAAAGTATGGGCGGGTAGTTTCCAAGAATGGTCGTGCATTAAATACCTCGTACCTCGTCTACTACATTCCTGACACGTTGCAACTACCCCTACTAAGGACACAGCCTAGTATTAGTATAAATAAAGAATGTTGTTAGGAGTAAAGGCATCGCTTTAATTGTTGTTGTTATTATAGGCATTTACTCCTTTGTCGAACTTACACTGTGATTTATCATCTGATTAGTTAAGTTCGCTTGTAAACTTGATACTCTATCAAGTTTACTTGTTCAAAGGGTAATCACACATTGTCATTCAACTTGTGCGATCCATAACACATTATAATACTTTGATTCTTAATCAATAAAGCATTACACGATTGAAAAGTTATTACATGTGTTATTTATATTAGATAAGTGTTATATTCCTTATAGACGTGTTATTTGGGACTTTTAATTTGTATTAGGGATTGTCGGGCCAAACCATTTCTCAAGACATTTAGGTGAGTAGTATAACCTCCTATATCGGTTATAGAATTTACTATCATCTTTTTTCTTAAAATCACGAATTCACTTTTTGTACACAGGAAACCCTTTGGCATATACAGTTTTGTTACGTCATCATCATGAAGCTAGTGGATGTGGAAGGTTGTAACCGTATCCCATGAAAAAGTGAATTAGCTTCATATGTATTATTCTATATTTGGTTGTTCACAATCAAATAAAAAAATTGAGTATGATTTGTCACTAAGCTCGTGATTGTGCAAAAAGATTGTTATGTTTAAAGCTCATGATCTTTATTGTATTGCCCTTAGTGAATCCAAATCAAATCAAGTTTATTCTAAATTACAATATGCAGTGGCAAGGACTTAAAAGGACAAATTAACAACGGGACTACTTGAGAGAAATTATTCATGACCATACCATTGATGAAGCTGCAAGAACCGTGGTGGGTGGCCAAGGGGGTAGTAGTCAAGTATTAAATCAAAACGAGTTAAATAGGTATCGTGTATAATTTGTTGTCACATTTCTTTTGCCTTGTATCCTTTTGGATTACAGTTAGAATACTAATTGATGGAAATGTCTTGTATTGCTATGCTCAAAGTACAGGATATGATATGCTTAGAGGGAATAATTACAAGTTCAAGTTAGATGTATATGATATGATATGATATGATATGTTGACATGTAAGAAATAATATAGACGTATAGGATATGATATGTTTTTGTCTATTGTATAAAGTAGGAATTTATAAATAATCACAAAAAAAGATTACATAATCTTTTAGAGCAAAGCATAGACATATCTCATGAGAGCCCAACGAAAACTATTATACTTTATAATCTGTTGAAAGGGGAACATCTATGGGCTCACTTGATCACAGTTTGGTGTCATCATTCCTCAAGCAGAAGTCAATGCCACGTTTGTTAATAGCCTGCCAAGAAAATGGTTGAGCATGAATCAAAATCAGAGGGCAAATAACTCCATTAAAAATGACAGCCTGGCTACACTGTATGGCAAGTACAATTATAAGGAAGGTCTGATTGATCAAATCTATGAGTCAGAGATATAAAGATTTTTAATTCAGGCCTTAAGCTCAAAATCCTTGATTTTTAACTCATAATTTTAGGACAGTGACTCATATGTTGAAGAGGAACAGAGGAGTAGTAGTGAATTTTTGGTTGACTTAAATGCTGAGTATCATGAAAGGGCTCTTCTTGCAAATCAAAAAAGATTTTATAAAAGATTTGGGAGGGTTGGATCTGCTAGGAAGCCTATAGACAAAACTAAGGAAACCTGTTTTCCTTGTGGGAAAACTGGTCATTTTTAAAAAGACTGCCCTTCAAATGAAATATCCACTCCATCCTATCCATCCTCAAACAACACATTCAACAAATCTAAATAATACACACCACCTTTCAGCCAAACATCTTCCCATAACACTAATAACTACCAAAAGGATTAGAATGGAAAATACAAGGGACTTAAAGCTGAAATGGCCATCCTAACCCAAAGGATTGAGGATCTGACAAAAGGAAAGAGTGAAAAAGGGAAGAATGATAAGAGAAAGAGTGAAAAAGGGTTGATAGCTGAGTCATTTGACTGGGATGAAGAATCGGTGTCTTCAGAGGATGAAGGGACCACCAGGATTAGAGCGTTCATAGCAATTGCTGAAGATGAGCTTCAGTAGGAAAGGCTAATGCTAGATCTGGTCAATGGGTTGATATCACAATGAAAAAGGTACACAGACTTTTGTCTATGACTGATGGTGATAATAGAAAACATGTCTTAGATTACACTTGTGTTGACCTTATGTATGTAGAGGATCAGAGAAAAAACATGGTTAACAAATATAATCTTCTTATGCAAGAATTGTCCTTACATAAGTCTGAACTGAGTAATTTGAAAAATATTATGTCATAAATTGTTCCCTTCAAAATGAAGTCATTAGAGTCAATCTAGAAAATGAATCTCTGAAGGAAGATCTCTAACCTAAAAAGGGTCATTGAAAAATAGACATGTAGCAAAGTCACCCTTGATCAACTGCTAAATACCTGGCAATATTGTCAAAGCCCTCGAAGTAAAAGGTATGAGAAAAGAGAACAACCCCTCCAAGGAAGTTTTGTTTAGCAAGGCTGATATATCCACATCTGAGTTTACTCATATCATCACCTCTGACTCTGAGGATGGCAGTGACATTCAGGAACCTCTGCCCCCTCTTCATATGATAACTCGGGCATATCCATCTGGTGCTTCGAGAAGTCTTATTTCTTTATCTGACCTTACTGCTAATATGGCTGATTTGACACTTAATACTGCTTCTAAAGAAATGAAAAAATATTCTAATAATGTGTCACAAACATATGTCATTAAGAAAAAGACTGAATCTAAGCATCCAGCTATCCAAAACTCATGTCCTGATAAGAATGCTCTCCCATCAACCGAGCAACTTCTTTTAACTCTAATGGAAGAAGTAAAATGTATCAAGAATCAAATTTTGATCCCTTCAGACACTTCTTTATCAGTTTCTCAGGCTAGTAGTTCAAAGACCCCTAAGCAAAATGTCTGGTATGGACCATGTAAACACGGTGGGACTAAGAATCATCTATCTGATGATTGTTATTCAAAACCCAAGTGTTCTACTTGTGGCTCAATCTCCCACACTACCAAAATCACACTATCAAACTGCTGTTAGGAAATCTTTAAACAAACTGAAAGGTCAATCCACATCTAAATCCACTCATGTTAGAACTACTAGGATGCTCAAGACATTTGGTGAGTGTAAATATTATAGGTTAAACAAACATCACCCAGACGACTGTGAATTTTACCCAGGGTGTGAAATATGTGGAATCATAGCTCATGAGATAGCTGATTGTCCAAAGAACCTAAGAAACAATAGGAAACAAAGGGTTGCTATCAAGCAATCAGAACCCACTAAAAAGTGGGTTCACAAAAGGAACCAATCTATGTGAAAATGTCTGTGCAGGATTACTTAAAGAGATCTGTATGGTATCTAGATAGTGGATGTTCTAAACACATGACAGGAGTAAAATAATATCTGCACATATATTCAAAGGAGCCAGGTCCTAAAGTAGTTTTTGGAGATGATTCTTCAGGGAATACAGACGGATATAGCTTAGTTAATTATAATAGAATCACTTTCACCAGGGTTGCTTATGTAAATGGTTTGAAACATAAATTAATTAGCATCAGTCAGCTATGTGATGCTGACTACAAAGTCCTGTTTACAATGACTCGGGGAACCATTCTCAACCAAGAAGATGAATTTGTTCTCATTGCTCCTAGAAGAAGAGATGTATATGTCATTGATATGTCATCTTTCAACAAAGATAGCAATGCTTGTTTCTTTGCAAAAGCTTCACCAAGTGTAAATTGGCTCTGGCACAAGAGATTATCTCACCTCAACTTCAAAAATATAAACAACCTTGCAAAACACAACCTTGTCTCTGGCATTCCTTCCCTGACTTTATCTAAAGACAAAAATTGTTCAGCATGTGAGAAAGGGAAGCATCACAGAGCCTCATTCAAAACAAAGAGATCATTTTCCATCAGCAAGTCTTTACATCTCCTTCACATGGATTTGTTTGGACATGTTAAACCTTAAACCATCAGCCATAACAAATATACCCTTGTCATTGTAAATGAGTACTCAAGGTACACCTGGGTATTTTTACCTCAAGAAAAAGAGTGATGCTGCTGACAATATCATCTCCTTTATCAGAAAGATGGAAAACCTTAATAAAGTAAGGGTAAAGGAGCTGAGAAGTGATAATGGAACATAGTTCAGAAATCACAAGCTGGAAGAATTCTGTGATGAAAAAGGTATTTCACATAATTCCTCATCTCCTTGTACCCCTGAACAGAATGGTGTAGCTAAAAGAAGAAACAAAACACTCATTGAAGCAGCCAGAACTATGCTAAATAGTGTAAAACTCCCTAAACAATTCTAGGGAAAGGCTGTCAACACTGCCTGCTACACTCAAAACAGATCCATCATAGTAAAAAGGCATGGAAAGACTGCTTAGATATGTTCAGAGGAAGATTTCCTAACATCAGCTATTTCCATGTGTTTAGATGCCCTGTTCACATTCACAATCACATGGACCACTTATGAAAGTTTGATGAAAAGGCGGATGATGGATTCTTCCTAGGTTACTCTCTAGTGGCCAAGGCTTTCAGGGTATTCAACATCAGAAGACAAGAAATGGAAGAAACAGTTCATGTTACTTTTAGTGAAGATGATGAAGCTATCTCTCAAACCAGCACAGAAGGTGATGCAATCAACTTTAATGAAAATAGGTCCTACCCTGATGATGAATTCATTGAACCAAGAAATAAGGATACTTAATGCTCTGTCAACATTGAGTACTTTTCGTACATTTCTGCATATGAAAACAACACTTCATGCCCATTCTTTAGAATTCTGTCAGTTCTGAGGAACCACCTGCATTCACTATAGCTAATGATCTTCTAGCTATCTATGAACCTGATCATATTGAATCAGCTGACATTCTTAAGTTTGCTGAAACTCAAGACAATGTCCTAAGTGAATCAATCAGTAATGATCAACTAGCTTAGATCATCTCACCATCAGCTAAAGTTAACATCATTGGTGAACCTCTGGCAGGTATCATAACCAAAAGCATAGTCAGAGATTCAGATGCTGCCTCAGCACATGAATGTTTGTATGTTAATTTTCTCTCTGAAATTAAACCCAAGAAGCTCATGGAAGCTCTGGATGAAGAAGGATGGGTTATTGCAATGCAAGAGGAGCTGAATCAATTTGAAAGAAACAAGGTTTGGACCTTAGTTCCTAAGCCTCATGGGAAACCCATCATTGGAACTAAATAGATCTGGAAAAACAAAATGGATGAAGAAGGCATTGTCACTAAGAATAAAGCAAGGCTGGTAGCTCAGGGGTATAACCAGCTGGAAGGGATTGATTACAAAGAGACCTTTGCACCTGTGTCAAGACTGGAAGCTATCAAAATCTTTCTTGCTTATGCTGCCTACATGGGTTTTGTGGTATATCAAATGGATGTGAAGAGTGCATTTCTGAATGGTAAAATTTTTGAGGAAGTATATGTACAATAACCTCCTGGATTTGAAAGCAGTGAATTTCCATACCATGTTTGTAAACTGGACTAAGCTCTATACGGACTGAAACAAGCTCCTAAAGCATGGTATGAAACTCTTTCAACTTTTCTTATTCGGCACAAGTTTGTCAGAGGTACAATTGACAGCACTCTTTTTACTTATAAAACTAAGAGTGATGTCATTATAATACAGATATATATGGATGATATCATTTTTTTGGTCAACCAGTGTTAAACTTCGTAAACAATTTGCAAAGTTAATGACCAGAAAGTATAAAATGAGTATGATGGGTGAACTAACTTATTTTTTAGGTTTTCAAATCAAACAAGATTCTAAAGGAATCTTTATTTGTCAAAAAAATATGTTAAGGATTTACTCAAAAAGTATGAGCTAGCTGATTGTGCCTCAGTGAAATGCCCTATGCTTCCCCCAAACAATTTGGCCCCTGATGAATCAAAGGTCTCTATAAATGAGACTCTATTCAAAGGCATGATAGGATCACTGATGTACCTTACAACTAGCATATCTGATATCTAGTTTTCCACATGTCTCTGTGCTAGGTACCAAGCTAACCCCAAGGAATCCTACATTGTTGCTGTAAAAAGAATTTTTAGGTATCTCAAAGGAACTCCAAATCTTGGACTCTGATATCCAAAAGGATCAGGCTTTGATCTGAAAGCATACACTGACTCAGACTACGCTGGATATAACCTAGATAGAAAGAGTACCTCAGGTGGTTGTCAGATACTTAGAAGAACGTTAGTATGTTGGAATACAAAGAAGCAAAGCTCTGTAGCAATGTCATCAGCTGAAGCTGAGTATGTAGCTGCAGCAGGATGTTGTGCTTAAGTTCTCCGGATCAAAAGTCAGCTAGCTGACTATGATGTTCTCTAAGACAAGGTGCCCATATTATGTGATAATACAAGTGTCATTAATATATCAAACAATCCAGTGTTGCATTCTAGAACAAAACATATTGACATCAGGTATCACTTCATCAGACTCCACATTTTAAAAGGTGATATTGAGCTTCATTTGTACCCACTGAATTGTAACTACTTGATATTTTTACCAAACCTCTAGCAGAGCCTAGCTTTACTAGATTGGTAGCTGAGTTGGGTATGCCCAATATTAAAAAATAGGTATCTAATAAGAAAAAGACTTTAAGTGATATATGACTTAAATATTAAATGTTTTTAAGGTAACTTATATGTAACCAGAAAGTTAAAAGACAAACATTCCTAATATTTAATTTTGGATATTCTCAAAAAGGCTACCTACTTTCTCAAAAAATGGGGGATTTTACAATGCACGAAAGGTCATGGGGACCCACATGCTGTGAATGTTTTACCACTAAGCATTTAATGCGGAACTCAAACTGTTTATTTTTAAAAATGAATAGTTTATTTTGAGGTATAAAACGTTGTTTTTTTCTCATACATCACGCTTTACCAAATCTAAACCCTAGAAAACCTTCAAAGCAATTAAATCTTTTTCATCTTCTTCGCACAAAACCTACAACAATTATGTCTTCAGAATCAACATCCTCACAACCCCCACAATGCATTTTTTCACCTTCATCTAAGTTTAAATTCCAACATCATGAGAGCATCATCGCCTACAACAAGGTTGTTGCATTACTTGAACACCATGAACCTCTTTTTCAACCCATGCTAAGTTTTCTTTCAAACTGTAGCATTTGTACTGCCCTGACCAAAGAGCCCTCAGCAATGTACGTTGAATATCTCAAGGATTTCTGGTACACCGTAAAAGTGGATGATGCAACCAAAGACATCTCATTTTCTTTATCCTTTTTTAATAACCAACTTTTATTCACCCGTTTTGACTTTCTCTCTGTTATTGGTCTCACTAATAGTAAGAATATTATGCCTCTTCCTCCCAAAGGAATTGTTAGGGTTGGATTAGCCACTTTAGGGTTGGCTGACAAAGATAAATCATCTCTCACCTCCACTAAGCTTGTAAACTCTTCACCACTGAAACTTAAATATTTCTTACCCATTTAGAAGATCTTCATGCAATACATTATTAAGTGTCTTGGGGGGACGCAGGGATCCCATGATCAAATGAATTTGAGTCAACAAACCATTGCTTACTGACTGATTTTTGGTTTAGAAATCAATATTAAGGACATTATTTTTAAAGATCTAATTAACAAGCTTTAAAATGGGAAAAAGAACAGGGAGACAAACATTTGTTATACAAGATATATATCTCTGGTTTTAGAAAAACTTTTGGGTGAAAACTACCATGATGATTCCTTTATAGTTTTAAAACCACACCATATCTCAACTACTTCTTTTCAGACCCTATCAGAAGTTAGTTTGACTTCTCATATGCTGAAAGTAGCTAAACTTTTAGAAGAGCCTGAACAGTCTTTGCTCCCTCCCTCTGGGGAGGTGAATGATGAAGAGTCAGCTAATAAGTCCCAGTCCGAGACCAATGTGTAGCCTCTCTCTCAGCCCAAAGCACCAACTGCTAAGAAACCTAAGAAGAAGAAAATCCCATCTTCTACTCAACCAAAGGTTTCTAATGTTAGCAGGGAAATGAATCCTCATTCAACAACCACCCATCTTCTGGAAACTGATGAGCTTGTGGAAACCATTATTCCCCTTCAGAGTTTAGAGGTCTCCATATCAGCAGAGGTGTAAGACAACAGCCTAAAGCCACTGATACCACAAAGGTAACATTTTAGAATATAAAGGGCACTACAAGCAGCCACTCTCAAACTTCTCTAGGAGAGAGTGGTAAAGTTAAAGGCTACCCCTGACCCATTAGAGTGCATGTGTCTGCACTCACATTCTAAATTTTCTGTACACTCTGTGTCTGCACTCAGATAGTGATACTAAAAGACTCAAAATGTCTGATGTTGACTCTAAAAATTCTAAACTTTACTGGATTATCCCATCCGTGCATGAAAGTTGACCTTTGTATGTATTGTACTCACTCAGCCTCAGAGGTCCCCTAAACCAAACTAAAGAGTCCCAAAAAAATCCATTCTTTCTATCTCTAAAATATAAAGGACTTTTGAGGGGACTGGATAATCACACCCAGTCTCCTTAGGGGCAGCGAATGGCGATCCTCAACATCATTACAAATTCACAATTTTTAACTAACAAGTTTATGCAGGTAACTAAAAAAGTTGTTGAACAAAAGGAGGTAGCTGAGGAACACTCTCTGAAGATACCCACAGTTGAGCATCTGATGGATAAAGTTCACAAAGTCTCTCAAGAAACTCCAGAGAGTCCTTATGATACAGAGTCTAAAATCATGGTGGTAAAGTCCTTCTTAACTAGCCAGTTACATGAAATACAAGTCAAGTCCATGCATGACTCTAAAGAGACTACTAATTTTTAAGAGGGTTCTTACTCTGATCTACAATCAATGCCTAATGATGAATTGAGGTCTGTCTCAGGATTTGAAACTGTTGAATCTGATAATTTCCCTGATAATGAAGTGTCTACATCTAACCACATTGTCCAAGATGATTATGCTTCCACTGAATGTATAAGTCTTCCGGATCATATGGATCACATTTGTGAAGAAGTCAGCTCTCTTCATTCGAAGCTTGGAGACTTTGAGTCTTCTATTGCTGAAATCAAGTCATCATTGCCAACCCTTGTCAACAATGCCCTCAAAGAACAGCTACCTGAACTTCTCTCAGCTACACTCAAAGACTGTCTGCCATTAATCATCCAAGAGTCTCTGCATACTCAAATTCCAGCAGTGTTTGAGTAGTTTGCCGAGACACAAACTCAGCTGAAAAAGAAGGTGATAAAACAGCCGAACAAAAAACTCAATATCTCTTATGTTGCTCAGAGTAACATATTTGTCACCCTTCAAAAAGAGCTCTCCAAAGAGATCATATTAGAGGTGGCCAAGAAGGTTTTGGTTGTTAGACTAGAGGGTATCCGTGAGGATTTACACTCTTAGACCAAGCATATCTCCAAGTATTGTTCATCTTTCCAAGATATGCAATCCAAGCTGCAGGATCTGAAATACCTTCTCGAATCAGAAGTTATCATTGATGAATCTGCTGAGTAGGAGAAGAAGAAGAAGGTTGAAAATACAATCCTTGCTCCAACTCAGGGGGAGCATCAGACAGCTAAACACATTACCATCTCTGAACCTCTTGTTTAAAGTCAGGGGGAGCAACCAGCTGAGGTTGCTATGTTAAATGAAGGAAATGCACTGATTATTCATACTACAAAGGAAAAGAAAGAAGGTCTAATTACCATGGAAGATGATTGTTGTTCCCAACTCAAGATCTATTCTTTAGCTTGTAAAGATTATGTTACTTTGGATAAATCCAAAATAACAATGTTAGAAACTTTGTGAATACTAAAGAGTATGCGGAATCTACTTTTTAATACTTAGAAGAAATATCAATAAAACAGTAAACTTGAATGAACAATGATATAACCAAAAAGCTTCAATATTATTATGATGAATAATACGAGTACTTTGTCTAGTACTAGGGTTTACAACCTTGAAGCTATGCATGCAACTCTATGAATGAGATTACAATAACTAAAACCTAGGATCTCCTTTTATACACCAAGGAGTCTTTTACAAGATAACTACAAATCTTTGAAGATACTCAAGATCTTCTATATTTCTAATCATATACAGATATTTCTAACTTTATAAGATATACACTTTGAATAAGTCCATATATATCTCTTCACACGTCTTTATCTTCATGCAGTCATTATCCACTTCTGGCAGTCTTAAGTCTTCAGCAGTATTAAGATTTTTTTAGCAGTATTAAGTTAGTATTAGTAGTACTAACTTTTACACTATCAGTACTAATCAGTTAGTACTGGTAGTTATAATCTGAGCAGTACAAACTTTTAGGCTTGACAGTACTAAGTGTAAAGTCTTTTAATTCCAAATAATCCTCCCCTAAACTTGTGATTGATCTCCAAATCATCAAGTTTTCTTGAATTAAAACTTTTTGAGAGGATTCTTCCAAGCACTCTTCTACTTTTCAATCTATGATCTAGTAAATCTGAGAAGTTTTGATTCCATTTCACTTTCATTGTCAACCTCTAGCTTCCCACTCAGCATTCTTGAAAGCATCTCTTAAGTAAGAGGATATGTCTTCTCTACCAGCATGTGAATAGCAATGCTAGTATCCATCAGTAATACATAAATTCTACATGAATTAAATAATCTCAAGCTGATCAATGTTTAATCCTGTTGAGCTTTCCAGACTTCATCATCTTTACTTGGTTCAAACACAGTAATGAGATCTCCCCAAAGTAATCTGTCATATCCTTCTGGGCTTGCAGTCTTAAACCTTTCTTTATCCAGCCTATATAAATCTAACACATCCTGCCTATCAAAATCATCAAGCATCTCTGTAAATATCTTGTAAGATTTAATACTTCCATTAGCTCTGATAATGTCATAATACATCTTGTCTTGTGATAGAACATGTGTCTTCCAATCAACTATTGGATACTTTGTAGCTAATGATTCAACACTTACAGCTACATCATCTCCTGGAATTATATCCAAATGAGTTCTAAGCTCTTTTTTCTCAGCATCATCCTCCATCTTTTGTCTTTTATAACTCTCTTCACTTTACTTTTCACTTGTTCTTTTCTTAGCAAGTGTTTTCTTTCTACTGCCTCCAGCCTTCTTTTTACTACCTTTTTCCTTATCATCTGATGCCATAGGTACAAAAGAGTTTACCTGTTTGTATGTTTTGTCAAAGAGCTTCTGAATCTCTTCATAACTCATTCCTTTTTGCTGATTGTGTTTATATCCATCCATATTCTTCAGGTATGTACACATTCTATTCTTCATCTAAGTTTTGTTGGGTCCTTTGCTCTACTGCTCTCTGTGCTGCAAAGAATCTTTTTCTTTCTACTATCATCTCCACTAACAGTCTTAATTTTTCTTCAATAGAGTGTAGTTCTTGTTCCTCATCTTGGACTCTTGCAACTAATTGCTCATCAGCTTTAATCATGGCTTGAATGTTATCTATTTTATCATAGATAGCTTCTCTGCTAGCTTCTTCTTGTGCAGCTCTTTCTTTTTGCAGTCTTTTAAATTTAGCTTGTTATCAGCATAGAGCCTGAGAGCCAATTCTTCATCACTATGAATCTGGCCCTTCTTCTTTAATGGCTTCTCTGGTTCAGTCATTATGGCTTTTCCTTTGTCTTTTGCTGAAATATTTAAAATTGGTGGTGAAATAACCTTTCTTCTTGCAACTTCTTCAGGATCTTGAAAAGAGATACCTATTGCTTTTGGCTTTGGTGAATTTTTCTTTCCACTCTTCAAGAGATCCACAAGTGCTTCAGCAAGTGTTACATCCATATTTGGTTCAGCAGTACTAACTTCTTCAGGAATTGCTCTAGCAGTACTAACTCTTTCACCAGTAGTTGTAACTGGTTCAGCAGTAGTAATTGAAATACTTGGTCCTGTAAATCCTTCTGGGTAGTCATATACACCAGTCTCATACATAAGATCTTCATTACTCCTCCTCTGAGTCTGTGCACCCATCTGAACTAGAGTAATTCCCTTATCTTCATCAATCTAAGCAATCTTCCTCCTCTGTTTGGAAGGATCTTCCAAGTTATCTTCATCATCTGAAATAACAAGCCTGACCTTTCTTCTATATTTGATTGACTTTACTTTGTGCTCCAACTTCTTCACCTTCATGATGAGCTTAGTGTAAGCAGCATCATATGTCTGTTTTGTCTGCTTTAAGTCAGATTCCAAACTTTCCACTTTCTTGGATAACGAGGTACAAAGAACCCTTAATTCATTCAGTGTTAAACTTCCCTCATTACTTACAAGTGAGTGAACCCTTCGGAGAGGTGAATCATGGTATGCAGAAAATTATACCCATAATCAAGTATTTGATTCTCAATCCAGAGTACTTGCCCACAGCAACTAGCAGCAGCCACATATTCAGCTTCAGTAGAGGAGGTAGCAACCATAGTTTGCTTCTTGCACTGCCATGATATCAATCTGCACCCTAGGAACTGACAACCTCTAGTTGTTGATTTTCAATCTAGGCTTGCTCTAGCATAGTCACTATCAGAATATGCCACCAGATCAAAGGGGGAATTTCTAGGATACCAAAGGCCTAGTTTAGGTTGGCCTTTTAGATACTTAAAAATCCTTTTCACATCATGTGAGTGTGAAACTTTAAGTGTAACTTGAAATCTGGCACATGCACATACTGCAAACATAATGTCTGGTCTAGATAATGTAAGATACATCAATGATCCAATCATTGATCTAAAGAGATGAACATCAACATCATCACCATCTGAGTCCTTGAGCAAAGGCTTTTCTGTATCCAATGGGGTGCTAGCTATCTTGACATCTGTGAAACTAAACTTCCTTAATATCTTAGTTACATATTTATCCTGACTGATAAATATCCCATCTTTTCTTTGCTTTACTTGCAAACCTAAAAAGAAATTGAGTTCTCCCATAGAACTCATCTCAAACTTGTCATGCATTAGTTTTTCAAATTCAGTACACAACTCCTTGTTTGTAGATCCAAAGATAATGTCATTAACATAGACCTGACCAAGCAAAATATCTCCTTTTTGCTTCTTGATAAATAAGGTCTGATCTATTTTTCCTCTTTGAAACCCATTGTCCAACAAATACTTGGCTAAGGTCTTCATGAACAAGTTGAGACCCGTTTGGTTGATTTGCCAAAAACGCATAGATAGTGGCATCACTTAAGTTAGCAGTACTATCTGGAGAATCAGCAGTACTAACAAGAGAGTTAGCAGTACTAACTTGAACATTGGCAGTATTAACTTCAATAAAACTACTATCAGATGACACAAAGGCCATATTCTGAGAGCTTGAGTTTGAGTTTGAGCTTGATGTGACAATTCTTTTGACCTCTTGTTCAACAATCTTGAAGTTGTTATAGATATCATCAATGCTCATTGTGTCAAGATCTGATTTATCACTCCAGACCACTACATGAGTGTTTTATTCAGAAGGCAGACTTCTCAAAAATTTTAGGTTGAGATCTTCTTGAGAGATGTTTTCACCCAAGATGGCCAACTGGCTAACAATTTTCTGAAGCCTGTTAAAAATAGAGTCAAGTGACTCTATGCTTGGAGCATTGAAGTTCTTATACATCTATTTCATAAGTGTCTTTTGAGTCTTCCTTGTTTCATCATTACCACCAAATCTTGTTTGTATGGCATCAAACAAAGTCTTGGCATCCTTGTATTGATTGAATGTCAGTTGATGTTCATTGGGAAGTGCCATCAGCAACATACTTCTCGCTTTTACATCATTCTTATTTTGGGTCTTCTCTTCAGTAGTAATAGGACTTGGTATCATTGAAGTAGAAGTACCATCAGCATTTGTTGTTGTTCGTGTTGTTGGTTTGAAAGAGTTGCCATTCTCTATGACATCTCATAAAGCATAGTCTTGAACTTGAAAGTATTGCTCTATTCTTAGTCTCCAAATCTCATATTCACCTTTTTTGAGAATGGGCAACTTTGCAGTAGCATTGGTTTGGGCAGTTTCTAGATCTATTTCTTTGTGTGAATAAAGAGTTCTTGTTTGTTTCTTCTAGATCAAAGTTTCAGAACACAAGCTCTGATACCACTTGTTGTTCCCAACTCAAGATCTATTCTTTAGCTTGTAAAGATTATGTTACCTTGGATAAATCCAAAACAACAATGTTAGAATCTTTGTGAATACTAAAGAGTATGCGGAATCTACTCATTAATATTTAGAAGAAATATCAATAAAATAGTAAACTTGAATGAATAATGATATAACCAAAACGCTTCAATATTATTATGATGAATAATACGAGTACTTTGTCTAGTACTAGGGTTTACAACCTTGAAGCTATGCATGCAACTCTATGAATGAGATTACAATAACCAAAACCTAGGATATCCTTATATACACCAAGGAGTCCTTTAAAAGATAACTACAAATCTTTGAAGATACTCAAGATCTTCTATATTTCTAATCATATACATATCTTTCTAACTTTATAAGATATACACTTTGAATAAGTCCATATATATCTCTTCACACGTCTTTATCTTTATGCAGTCATTATCTTCTTCTGGCAGTCTTAAGTCTTTAGCGGTATTAAGATCTCTTTAGCAGTATTAAGTTAGTACTAGCAATACTAACTTTTACACTGGCAGTACTAATCAGTTAGTACTGGTAGTTATAATATGAGCAGTACAAACTTTTAGGCTTGATAGTACTAAGTGTAAAGTCTTTTAATTCCTAACAATGATTCAGATAAGGATGACAAGCAGCCCTTATCCAAAAGGTTCAAAATATCAACTCCTCCTTCTATTAAAAATCCAATTCCTCTGAGTACCTTTGTGCCAGAAAATCTTTAAAAGTCTGTTAAAGACTTCACTGATCAGCTGTTTGGGACCACCTCCTCAAAGTTCTCACCAACCCCTCCTGGAGAGCTAACTCCCCCCAGAGATGAATCCAAAGGGAAAGGTATTGCTACTGAAGAGCCACCAAGGAATGAACTTATCTTATTTCAAGAAGGAGTGTCTAATCTTAAAATACCAAACATAAAGTCATTCATTACCCCAGAGGGACTTCTTTCTCAAGACAAAATTAATGAACAACTCATGGAATTTAAGAGATTGGCTGATCTTAAAGCTCAGGAAGAAAAATCATAGGAAGAACTAAAGAAATTGTTCAACCAAGCCACACTAAAGGCTCAGGCACAAAAATAGACTGAACATGAGGCAAAGAAGGCCAAGATGATTGATGACTACAATCACCAAATATCCTTCAGAGCTGATCCTCTGCCAATCACTAAGATTAGCTATATTATAAATCATCATAAAGAGGTAACCATGAAAATTGTCAGAGACAACGATCCTCTGAATCTCATTGTCCATCCTAACTTTAGACTTAAGACATTGGGATTCATTGAATGGATGGAAATTTATGCTCTGGCATCCAAAAAGACTAGGAAATCAAATGATATGCTTCTATAGAGTCTGAGAGCAAAAATTAAAATGGATCGTTAACCAGGCAAAGAGGCTAGGACTTCCTCCACCTCCAGCACTTGCAACCTTTGGGATGACTCCTAAAGAAAAGAAATGGAAAAGGAAAGAGCTGATCAAGGAAACCTTTGTCACTAAAGATGTCAGAGTAGATGGGGTGGGAAGAAACTTGATTCCTCCTCCTGGAGTTGTTCCAATCTAAGGCTTTGTCATCACAGAACCTGAGTCAGGAATCTTCTTTATGAATGGGAATATGGATATAGGTTTTCAAAGAGAGAATGAGTTCCACTTGTCACCCACTACTGAAGTAATCTGACTCCAGAACTAAATCAAGTTGACTCAAAGATTGCTGAAGAAATGGTCTAGAAAAATGAACTATGTAATAGAGGCTAGGGATGATTGTACAAAGGCTAGGGAGATTGTTTAAAAGAACTTAGATAATTTGTGTTAGTATTGATGAAATCAATGAAGTTTCTTTTTATTATATTCTCTGTCAAATTAAGTATAAGAAGAAGTTGTGTACTCACTTACAATAATTTTTTACTTAGCATAATTTATACTCAAATAGGGGGAGATTGTTGGGCTGATTCTGAGCCCAGTAATCAGCTCTTAGATTTAAACAAAAATTAGGCTAAGTATTGAAGGACATGCTGAGTGGGATCAGCAGGTATTAAAGAACCTCTGAGTGATGGGACTCAGAGGTTATGGAAGAACCTTTGAGTAATAGGACTCAAAGGTTATGAGGACTCTCTAAGTGCAAAGTATAAAAGAGCAACGTCAGACGTATTCAAGTCAAAGACATCGTCAAGGAAGTCAAAGATCACTTGAATACATACTCGTCAGCTGGGATGGATATTAGCTGATATGTAGAAGGAATACGCTGAAGTTCTAAGGAGAGTCAGATGTGGCAATACTCTGACTATCCTATTACCCTTTGAAGAAGAAGAAGCTAAGCTTAAAGATTGTTCTTTAATGAAGGTGGGAAACTTAACAAGTGTTTATGGAGAGATAAACAGTGTTTCAAGTTAAAGCCTATACCTAGTACGAAGTTGGCAAAAGTAGTGAACAGTTGGTAGAACTGTTCACTAAAGTATGGGCGGGTAGTTTCCAAGAATGGTCATGCATTAAATACCTCGTACCTCGTCTACTACATTCCTGACACGTTGCAACTACCCCTACTAAGGACACAGCCTAGTATTAGTATAAATAAAGAATGTTGTAAGGAGTAAAGGCATCACTTTAATTGTTGTTGTTATTATAGGCATTTACTCATTTGTCGAACTTACACTGTGATTTATCAGCTGGTTAGTTAAGTTCGCTTGTAAACTTGATACTCTATCAAGTTTACTTGTTCAAAGGGTAATCACACATTGTCATTCAACTTGTGCGATCCATAGCACATTGTAATACTTTAATTCTTAATCAATAAAGCATTACACGGTTGAAAAGTTATTACCTGTGTTATTTATATTAGATAAGTGTTATATTCCTTATAGACTTGTTATTTAGGACTTTCAATTTGTATTGGGGATTGTCAGTCCAAACCATTTCTCAAGACATTTAGGTGAGTAGTATAACCTCCTATATCGGTTATAGAATTTACTATCATCTTTTTGCTTAAAATCACGAATTTACTTTTTGTACACAGGAAACCCTTTGGCATATACAGTTTTGTTACATCATCATGAAGCTAGTGGATGTGGAAGGTTGTAACCGTATCCCACGAAAAAGTGAATTAGCTTCATATGTATTATTCTATATTCGATTGTTCACAATCAAATAAAAAAAATTAAGTATGATTTGTCACTAAGCTCGTGATTGTGCAAAAAGATTGTTATGTTTGAAGCTCATGATCTTTGTTGTATTTCCCTTAGTGAATCCAAATCAAATCAAGTTTATTCTAAATTACAATGTGCAGTGGCAAGGACTTAAAAGGACAAATTAACAACGGGACTATTTGAGAGAAATTATTCATGACCATACCATTGATGAAGCTGCAAGAACCGTGGTGGGTGGCCAAGGGGGTAGTAGTCAAGTATTAAATCAAAACGAGTTAAATAGGTATCGTGTATAATTTTTTGTCACATTTCTTTTGCCTTGTAGCCTTTTGGATTATAGTTAGAATACTAACTGATGGAAATGTCTTGTACTGCTATGCTCAAAGTACAAGATATGATATGCTTAGAGGGAATAATTACAAGTTCAAGTTAGATGTATATGATATGATATGATATGATATGTTGACATGTAAGAAATAATATAGACGTATAGGATATGATATGTTTTTGTCTATTGTATAAAGTAGGAATTTATAAATAATCACAAAAAAAGATTACATAATCTTTTAGAGCAAAGCATGGACATATCTCATAAGAGCCCAACAAAAACTATTATACTTTATAATCTGTTGAAAGCGGAACATCTATGGGCTCACTTGATCACAGTTTGGTTGTTTGCATACGGCAGCAAGTTTGGTAACTCGGTCAACTTTTATGATAGATCAAGGGGAACATCTATGGGCAAAAGGGTACGTCAGCATGGTTTGAAAATATGTCTTAAGTGTAATTTCTCTGTATGGGTCAAAATGGGATGGATTAAACTTGTTTTACCCATATATTTACTTATAAATAATTTGAATCAAATTCTTGTGTAAAAAGGAAATGGGTCAATTTTGATTAAACTTGTTGAAAGCCAATAAAGGTCTGTTTTAGCAACACACCCGTTACCATGCTACTTTGACCCGTAGTAGAACATGGGTTGTTTTCAGCAAACATGGTCGCTATTCAACTTAGAATATCTTTTTAACATGCTAACTTTGTTTTATGTTGTAACTTTTATACTTGTCATGAGTCATGACTGTGATACTGCATAAACAATATTTGACAAAACATCAATCTAGTTCACAAAACTGAGTGTTTGTTCCATATTGTTGCTTTCCAGAGCATATTATGTTTTTTAAGTGAAATTGTTGGTAATAACCATACAATGTCATCATACTCTGAAACAATTGAGCTATAACCAATGTTGCAAAAATCGCTAAATGCTAGTTGGCAGAATTCGCCTAGGCGGATTGAAATTTTATGTATATAAATATTGTAAATAATATGTAGAACATAACAAAATACTTTTAATTTCAAATAATAAGGTTCATATAGTGATGCATGCCCAAGTGTTAAAAAACAGGCCCATTTGTTTCTAGAGGCCCAGGATCGTGTGAAGAAAAAGTTCTTTTTCTAAGGGGCGTAACTTGGGCTCAGCTAATCCGTTTTAGGCCCAAGACCAGCCGTTTCGAAGCTTGGAACAAGAAGAATGTCATGGTAACCAAACATAGTTGGGTTACGGAAGGTTTGAGCCCTGAATCATTATATTTTAGGAGTTATTTGCATTTTTATGTTTTTTTGGGTATTTTTGGACATTTGTTTTTAGATTTATTTTCGGCCCGTTTGCCTTTTGAGGGTCATTTCAGTTTCGTTTGCCTATTTAATAATTGTACTATGATCTTGGCTATTAAGTTAAATATTATATGAAAAGTTTATTTTTGGCAGTTTTGCTAATAATTTACCCCTGATTATCGGTATTCATTTGAATCAACGATATTTGAAAGAATTGTTTCTGGTATTCGTTCGAATCAACAGATCTAATTGTTTATCTTTTTATTTTCACTACATCACATAGTTTGAAGTCGCAAAATAGACAAATAAATATGACAATTCATGTACTTACAACTTCAAACGTGAACATATCGCTTCAAATACTTCAAACATAAATATTAAATTGATGCTTGATTCTCATCTTGTCCATATTGTTCAATTGGTTCGAATTTCATACAAAAAATCCATGACTTTGTGTTTACGATCGATGGTTTTTCTTTTGTGTTAAGGTGTTTTGTTTAAATTAATATGGGTTTGATATACCGAAAAGAAAACCCCTAATTTTAGTTTTAAAACATTGACTTTTTGTTGACTTCGTTGACCGCCTAACTCTGCCTAGGCCGCCTAGCTCTGCCTAGGCCGCCTAGCTCCGCCTAGGTGGATGTTTGACCGCCTTTTGACTTTTCAACCTATTTTGGTTGGCTAGCCATAATTCGAAGCGGTGCATGCCCGCTTAGGCGCCGCCTAGCCCATTTTTTACAACACTCGCTATAACAACTAACGCAAGCAGCTCAATTATAATCAGCTCATTTAGCGTCACTTACTTCTAGGTGTGTTATCGGGTCGGGTTATCGGATTATCGGGTCAGGTTAAGTCGGGTTTTGATTTTTAAAAACTCACTCTTAACCTGACCCGATATACAATCGGGTTATCGGGTTCGGGTGAGATTCGGGTAGGGTTGTGTCGGGTCAGGTGATTCGGGTTATAAGATAATCCCGAATCAACGCAAATATTTTTGTAGTACAAGTAATTAAGATATAGAGTAGCTATCCAAATATGATATTCGGGTTCGGGTTTGGGTTCGGGTCGGGTCAACCCGACCCTACTGACACCCCTACTTACTTCTACTCGAATACACCTCGCCAAATTTGTCTGACATTTTTAAAATATATATACTACATCGTATACGCTCTTAATAAATCTCAACTAAGTTAGGCACCAAAGTAATCTACTTTTTCAATTTGCCAATCAAGTTTTTAATACTATACTAAACGAGTACCCGTGCATAACAAGGGGATTTTATTATGGCAGATAGTTGTAGTGATAAAAAAGATTATGAATTATAAACTTTTTTTTGAAAAATCGAATTATATTATATATGATATCATGTTAGGGTGATAATAATTTACATATTGGTGGAAGGAAATCAAGCAACAAGCTGCGCTGCTAGCCCTATTTGGATTGCAAAGCTAATACGTTTAAAAACCACATCCGTGGATCTAGGTATCATAACATTGTTGTGCATAACCCGTTGAACTCGGCTGAGTAGCTCTATCGCCTCTGGTGCAAGGAAACCAAAGGTATCAAACGTAAAAGGAATAAACACGTGTTGATTTTTAATGCATGTTTTCTCGTGCTTTGACACTTTATACGAGGCGGGGTTGGAGGCAGGGGCGGGGCGACGACAGGGTGGAGACGTGGGGTGGCGGTAGGGTGGCGTCAGCATGGCAGGGTTTAAGGATCGGTGGCGGGGGTATCGACGGGGTCGATGTAAGGGCGGCTGAAGGGGTAGGGGCGGAGACATAGTGGGGAGGCAGAGGGGCAGGGGCGAGGTCGAAAGCAGGGGCAGGGCGGCGATGGGGTCGGTGGCGGGGACGGTAGAGGTAGGGGTAGGGTGGGGTTGGTAGGGTCAGCATGGTGGCGGGGTGGCAGGGGGCGTGGGGGTGGTGGCAGGGGTAGGGTCGGCTTGGTAGCGTTTAGGGATCGGTGGCGAGGGCGGAGACAGGGTCGGCATGAGGGCGGCTGCAAGGGTGGGGGCGATGGGGCAGCATCAGGGTCGAGGACGACAGAGTGGGGGGCAAAGGGCGGGGTCGGTGGCAGGGGCGGGGCGGCGACGGGGTCAACGAGGTCGGTGTGGTGGCGAGGCGAAAGGGGGCATAGGGGTGGTGGCAGGGGTGGGGTCAGCGTGGTAGGGTTTAGGGATCAGTGGCAGGGGCGGCGACGGGGTCTGCATGAGGGCGGCTATTGGAGTGGGGGGACGGGGCGGCATCGGGGTTAGGGCGATAGAGTGGGAGGGGCAGGGGCGGGGCGGCGAAGAGGTCGGCAGGGGTAGGGGTAGGGTCAGCGGGGTCGGCGTGATAGCAGGGGGCGTACGGGTGGCGGCAGTGGTGGGGTCGGCGTGGTAGGGTTTAAGGATCGGTGACGGGGGCGGCGACAGGGTCAGCGTAAAGGCGGCTGCAGGGGTGGGGGCGACGGAGCAACATTAGGGGCGGCATCAAGGTCGGGGGTGGTAGCATCGGGGTCGGGGGAGGCAGGGTCATCGACGACGGCGGGAGGGGGTGGTGGTGGCAGCAAGGGCAAGGCAGGTGGGTGAGGGGGGCAGTCGGTCGTGGGTAGGGGTGGGTAGTCGTGACGGTGGGGTAGCCGTGGTGGTGGCGCGGGTAGTGGCGATGGCGGCAGTGGGTGGGGGTTGCGGTGGCGTAGCTTTGGCGGTCGATGGGGGTGGGAGTGTCCATGGTGGCGGTGGGTGTGAATGAGGGTAGCATGGGGATGGCGATGAAGGCCGTAGGTGGGGGTTGCGGTGGCATAGCCATGGCGGTCGATGGGGTGGTCGGGGTTGGTAGGGGTGGACGTAGGTGGCCGACTGGGGGTAGCGTGGTGGCCATAGGGGTGGTGTGGGGGTGGGGTGGCGATGATGGTCATGGGTGGGGGTTACGGTGGCGTAGTCGTGGGGGTGGGTGGTGTGGCCGTGGCAGTGGGGTGGTCGTGGTGGCCGACTAGGGGTGGCCGCTGGCCGTGGGTGAGGGTGGGTGGCCGTGGCAGTGGGGTGGCCGTGGTGGGGGTGGCGGTCATGGGTGGAGGTTGAGGTGGCGGTAGGGGTGGCGTGGCCGTGGCGGCCGATGGGTGGGAGTGGCCGTGGCGGTGGTTGTTCTTAACAACTCATCAAGTCGTTAGTCTTAACAACATTCTTTGTGATTTGCTAGCAACCCTTAAGTGGTTGTTTTTGTGTGTTTGGTTGTGAGGTGTTTTTGACATTTATAACAAGAAAGGTTTCAATTTCTAGTACGAGGGAAGGGAAGGAATGTTCATTGGGTTGAGATTTTCTAAAACTCGTATCGAACTGAATTGAAAATCCAAATTTAATTCAGTTCTGGTTTAAAAAAGCTCAAACAGTTTTATAACGTATTAACCTTACATATGTATACTAGTTATAATACCCGTGCTTGCACGGAGTTTATTCTTAGGTTTTAATTAGAGTTAATTACATTTTTTGTCCCTGTGGTATCGCCAAATTGCAGATTTAGAACCCTAACTTTCGAAATTGCAATGATGGTCCTTATTTTCAAGTTTTCATTGCAAATTTGGTCCTCGGGCCGGGACCAAACCTGCAATTTGGCCAAACCACAAAGACCAAAAATGCAACCCAAAATGACCAAACTTGCAACCCAAACTTGAAAATAGGGACCGTCACTGCAATTTTGAAAGTTAGGGTCCCAAACCTGCAATTTAACCATACCACAGGGACTAAAAATGCAATTTACTCTTTTAATTATGTATTATTGTCGATTATGTAACCATATTGTTTTTTCTATGTTACCATATTATTCAACTTTTATTAGCTACAATTACACATCATGCTACAATTACATTTCTTTATATAAAGTTAAGAAAAAAAATCCATGATTCGAAATCCAAAATCATATAGTACATTTCAAACGTTATAAATATTCTTCTTCTAAAAGATTAGCATGACCAGCGAGAAAAACTAAAAGGTCGTTGTTGAGAAACCATATGATCCAAAACATATAAAGGTAGATGAACATCTTATACCCAAAAATCTTTTACCAAAAGAAATAAATAAAGATATATGAACATAGAAACATGATGCGTGATTTCCTTTAAAAGAAACTACGTCAGGTTTTAATTTTATAAAACCCTAACTACCTAGATTATTCCTACGCACTAAAGAGCAGTGTACCTTATCGTGTATAGTGTAGTGATTGGTAAGTACGGGTGTCGACCCTAAGAACGGTTTGTATCCTCTAATTGTCTAATCGAAATAACAATCTGCCTAAGAAAGCAGTAAAGAAGAGTGTGTTAAGTTTTAGTTACATAATTGTGTGACGAATCTAACTAATCTAAAGGGAATTTGTATAGTGGCAAACAACTAGAAAGGATGAACATATTCAATTAATATGATCTCATATGCAATGTCTAATCGCAACCTTAGAGGAGGTAAATTCATTAGGTCCAATTTGTAATTGTAACCTAACCTATGTTTACTGAGTGGAATGAACTCGCAAGGAGAATTAACCTATTCTCAGTTCACAGTGATTAGGAATTCCGACTAATCTATGAGATATGCTTTCCACTAACAGGTTTTCACCTATTAACATGGCTCGCACTCTTAACCAGTTATTTAATACTAAGGGTTGCCCAATGGTCGTAGGTCATACAACAACTAGGAATGGTTATCCAGTAGTCAATCGTACACGTTAGGATTCAGACGATCACTTAATACCTAGTACACACTCAACCTTATATCAATATCTATCTAACAGGGAATTCAAGGATCTATAAACACACAACATAAATTAATCAGGAAGAATGCAATAAGGACAACGAGAAAATAAAATAATAATCAAAGAGATAATTAATAAATTAAATGCCGACGAACAATTAATAAAGCATAATAAATAATCATAACATCAACAGATTATATTGCTAGATCCAATAAATCAAAATAACTGAATTAAATTGATCATAAAAAGTTAAAGTATAATTACAAATCGTGATAGACTAGTGCTCGTGATCCTCTAGTCGAATGTCATGGCAAACCCCGAAAGGTTTGCCCTATACCGATGTTGCGTACACTTTTCTTACTTCTGCTTGTGTCAGACAAAAAAGAAAAACAAGAATATGTTGAATGCCACTAAATAATAAGTTTGAGACTTGCGCATAATTAGCCCTCCATCATAGTTGATGTTAAAGATGTAGTCCTTGAAACTTTATAAGACTAGAACACATTTAGTCCCTGTGATGAGTCATAACTACTGTGTAGTTATGCTAACTACGGTGTAGTTAATGCATCGAGCTACACCATATGATGTTGTTGTCGTAAGGTACTTCTACAAGAAGTTTTACAACTCCCTAGGCAGAGTACCTAACCGTTGTAGTGGTAATATAGGCAAGACTCGGGGGTTGTTATCATTCTCTAGGGGAATAGGTTGAGAAGGCTTGATCACGGTTTAACAGAATTCTAAGGGTTAAGAGAAGATTATTTTTTGTATTTTTATGTTTATAAGAAAGCAGGTAAATCTATAGTTTGAGAGGTTTGGTTGGTTTTAGCTATTAAACTAAATTATAAACTACGCTAATGGTGATAACAATATAATAAAAAGATTGTATTCATTTAATCATGTTTTAATCCATAGATTGCTTCTCTTAGTGTTGTTGCTTTGTCACACTTGTGATGATCTATGTAACTATTTCCTAAGTCATGAACAGATTACACGAACCCGTCGTCTATTTAATATTTCGTTGAGGCAACGCACAAGTAAGGTAGTATGAAGACTATTACAAGGCCCCCAAGAGTATATTAAATGCATTTGAAATATACTAAAAGTGGATCAACCATATTAGGGGGCAAGGTAGTATGAAGACAGTTACCCGATGGTATCCTTTCTACATAATCATGTTTCCCTAGACATATCAACAGCGTTACAAACAAAAGCTGGTTTTCTAAAGCCTAACATGCATATTCATCACAAGAAGAAACATCACTAAGATCTACATTCTATGTTTCATACAATCATAAATGAACACAATAAGGAGTTTAGCCAAGCATGTTAAAGATAAAGCAAGAACAATAATGAATCACACAACAAGACATGTTGAATGATTAAGATAGTTTTACTTGATTAAAATATGAATTGAAGGAGTTACAATAGGATTTTAAAGCCTTAAAATCGTCCTAAAAGGCTGCCAAATGAACTAGGGTTCGTCTCCCTTTTTACTCTAAAAGTTACACACTAAAACCCTAAAATCGGCCTAGTATATATAGACATATCTATGTGACGGCGTTGCTTTATGGTCCTGACGCCGTTGCTACATGGATGATTCTAGATCCTTTTTAAGTCGGCTACGTCCTGACGCCGTCTCCAAATTCCAGACGTCGTCACCTGATGGATCACGATGGCGTCGCTTTATGCTTGCGACGCCGTCTCCACGTTTTGTAAGCAATGCTTCTTCAATGATTTGGTGTAGGTCCGTAATCTCGTCCGTTTCTTCTCCAAATGAGCCCAAGTCACGTGTATTTCCTCCAAGTGCTAAAAACCTGAAAAGGTACGATTAAGCACATAATCTTGGCATATTTGCATGATTTAAGGGGTTAAATGACCCTAAAATAGTGTATACAATGACACCTCATCACCATAGTTTATTCCAACGCAGCATTCCACTGAACGTTCAGTTTGTTTACAACCATACTAAAAACTAAGAAAAAGAACATACATCTAGCCATACACTAGGTCTTCAACCTTAGCTCAATCACACCCTAAAACACAAAATACTAAAATACAAAACACACACTCAAAAAGAAAATGAAATCAGTTTTCTTGCCAAAATATAGAAAACGAAATCAGTTTTGCCATTATATTTTGTCTTTACTAGCTTCTATCTTTTTTCGAGCAACCAACGAAATCACAAATGGCGAGAGTTTAGGTGTGGTGACGAGCAACTGGAGAAGGTCACGTCGGATACGACGAGTGATTTCGCCACCATGCCTAATGCTTTGGCTTGTGGGTCACTTTTTTAATTGGTTTATTTCATTGATCCTAGCTGGTTTAATCAAATTATTAACTAAAGTTGATATCCTAAATATTTTTAGGGTAAAAGCCATAAAATACCTACAAACTTTCAAAATCTTCCCGACTTGACCAACGAACTAATTTTCGTCCCGTCTATACCAACGAACTTTCAAATATTGTTATTGATATCACCAATATCATAAATTTTTACCGACACCGTGGCAGTTATCTTCCACGATGGCTTTGGTTTTTTCTTCTTGTTTTGGTCAATGCGCCAGATCGGCTTTCCACCAAGAAAAGTTAACTAAACATTACACTAACATTTAAACCACCAAATCCTCCTTTCACTCCCTATGATCTCCCCGATGATCACCATCATCCTCCTCCTCCTCACCACCATCACAACCACCGCCACGTCATCACTCGATTAAATACCTTATTATAAAATGATCATTTTAAACACCTCATTATAAAAAAACAAGAAAAAGATTGATCTTTAGACCTCGTCATCAAAAAAGATGCCATTTTTATACCTCATTATGTTGTGGGTCGAGTGGGTTAGGAATATCAGACTCCAAAGAACAGTATAGACCAAAACGACCGTCATTTAAAATGGTTAAATGAGGTGGGTTTTAAACATATTTTATTATTAATAGTGTGAAATATTGTTGATGGGTTTAATAAAATGGGCGAGAAATGTGGAAGTGGGTTGTGTTTGGTTGATGATAATGGGTGGTGGTGTAGTGGTGGTGGTGCTCTGCCGTGAACTGCCATGGGAGCCACTGTTATTGTCTGTGTGTGTTCTTTGAGTGTGTGAGAGAGATATGAGATGATGATGAAGGGTTAGGGTTGGGAAAGAATTGGAGTTGTTGGTCCCAACACATGAATGAATATTAATCAAGTTTGGTTGTATTAAAGTGTGTGTGGATCAGATCTGATTGGTTGAGTGACACACAGTGGAGTGTAAAGGGGTTTGGCACAACTAAAATGGTAGGGTTTTTTTATTATGAATGAATGAATGAATAGGTTTTTTTAGGGGGGTTTTATTTTTTGTTTGAGTTTATGAATAGAGTGTTGGTGATTATGGGTTTTGATATAGTGATTTTGGGTGAAGATGAAAATGGCTGAAGGTGGTTGGATTGGTGGTGGATGAAGATGAAAATAAAGAAGAAAGGAGGTTATTAAAAGTGGTGGTTGGTGGCTAGATGAAGTGAAGAAAAGAGAAAGGAGATAAGGGTAAGTTAGTCATTTCATCTTATTACTAGGAAATCCACATAGACAAGAATTACACATGTGGCATTTTTTAAAGTACACGTGCATATAAAAAATGACATCGAAATTTAGCCAGACATATTGGTGACAATGACACATAACAAACAAGTTCGTTGGTGTAGATGGAACGAAAATTAGTTCGTTGGTCAAGTTTGGACGATTTTGAAAGTTTGTAGGTATTTTATGGCTTTTAAGGTTTTTTTGAGCAAATATTTTTGTAGTTGAGAATTAACATATGTATAATTATTTAACTCTATTTTCTTAACTGAACAAATACATGTATTACAATAGTTGTCTTTGCTAAGAAGATTCTAGAGTTATTGCGACACATGCTTGCACGCGAAGCCACAAAGTTATGGTAGAGGGGTAAACTTAAATAATATTTGGAAACTACATTATAAATCGGTTCGATAGAGTGCAAATTACAAAAATAGCAAGATATTTTAAAAATTTTACACTACAATTTTTTCCACGTGACCACTCTGCCCCCTTCTATCTCCGTAAGTGTTTGCCTCCTTTTAGCTGTTGGAGCTAGAAAATTATGATCAAAGGGGAAACTCTTACAATTGTTAGAAACTATCCGCACTGCAAATCTTTTTGCTAGGGGGTGAGTTACAAAAGTAGCTATGTATTTTCAAAAATTTACACTTCAATTTATTACTAGCCATTAAACAATGAAATATAAACATAGATGGATCTTAGAACTAACATGAAATTGAATTAAAACATGTTATCACAATCAAAAGAAACCCATCATATCACAAACATCATATAATCAAGTACGCAAAGGCACTAGCCACTCATACCAAACAAAGACATAAACTTGAAAACTTTGGTATTAGAAAACATTATTAAAAGGTATTACAAAGTTGTCATAAGATTATAAATGATAAGGCTTTGATGCCTCAAAGATTGGTGATGATTCTTTGATGATTTTGACCTCCAAATGATGGTTTATTGATCCTCATTAGCTCTTGCATTTTTTCGAGGTTTATCCCAAGGAAATGGCTTTGAGAGAGAGTGGTAAGACTTGGAAATAGTTGGCTAATGGTTTAGGAGAGTTGGTAGAGAGTTATGTATGAAACCACTAGCCAAAAGGGGTTCTTTTATACTAGTTCCAAGGCCTTGGGTATTAAATGGTGTGTTTGGGGGCTAAGGGTCAAAAAATGCCAGGGAAAGGGAATCTAGAATAGTCTTGATTGTTCTTGCAGCATTAGAACTTTGCTTGGAGAGGACGAACTTCATCCAGCGGCGCGACTAGATGATCAGGCCGAACGGCCATATGGAGTCGGGGCCTGAAAATGGCCAAATGGTCATATGGATTTTATGCGCACAACTTTTTCCTTTTCTTCAATTCAGCTTCCCATTTGTGTGACACTTGATCGTGGGTCTTTATTCTTTGATCAAACGTTACCGTATCTTGATCTTGGGACTTGTAAGCTTTGTGGTGTTGGATCTTTCGCTCTTGAAAGTCATATTAAGCTTGATCTTGATGTGGGATTCTTTGTACTTGTATAAAATATCCTTTATTCATCATTTCTTCATTTTTTTTTCTTCCTTTTCCTGTATTTTGTTACATATAGACTTGCATACACACTTTGGTACAATTAAGTAACAAAAGCTTAAAAAAAATAACCAAATAACATATACAAAAGTACGGATAACGCGACTAAAAGCATATATAATTTGAGCGTTATAATCATGTTATCATGTTTACAAATTTAGACAGTTCATCATTAGTGTCCGACATTTTGGTAAGTATAAGTTTCAAATCAACTAGGTCATGGATTGGTTATCATTCATAAACCCGACAAAAGCATGTACTTTAAGTTGATACCCTAATATTCAAGGAATGACAGAGAATTTTTCACGTGGGAATAAATAATTTAGATATTGAACTATAAAAGTTATATAAGTCAATAAGGCTTGACGGAGTGGATACACAAAACTTACTATCCACCCACTTTATATAAAATTTACCACACTAAATACCCACATACACTCACAAACCAAATTAAATACATACAATTTGCAGCAGTGTTGGATCTTCAACTGCACACACATGGACTACGTTGTCTAGCAGTGGGGCTGATGATGTTTGTCTTATGACTTCAGAGAGAATGGATGACCCAGGCAGGCCTCCTGGTATAGTGCTAAGTGCTGCAACTTCCTTTTGGATACCTATTCAACCAAAACAAGTTTTTTGTTCTATATGGGATGAAAACTTCATGAGTGAGGTAACTATACAATTGACTGGACACAAGGTTAAAAACACTTTATAGTTTATATAGGAGGTGCATTGATCTTAGATTTTACATTTTTAGTTAATTCACTGTTTGTGTTATGTATATCCAATGAGACGTTGTTTCAAATGGTGGATCAATGCAAGAAATGGCACGCATCACAAATGGCCGTGATTGAGGAAACTGTTGGTCCCTTCTGCGTCTTAATGTGAGTTTCACATATCCAGTGACCTTTAATTATTTAATATTGTAGAGTGCAAATTTGAGCCAAAGCAACATCCTCATACTACAAGTTATCCAATAGGATCCTATGTTATATATGCTCTGGTAGATATCATAGCCATGAATGTAGTGCTAAGTACGGGTGATCCGCATTATGTTGTGTCACAGTTGGAAAAGAGTTAATACCATGAAGCTAATTGCCAAATGACATAATGAGACCTTGATAGTTATATATCTAAACCAACAATTGGAAATACATGTACTGTATATTTCATTTCATTAGTTTCAATGATATTAATTAGGGGTGTAAACGAACTAAGCGTTGAATGAACCATTCGCAAATCGTTCGGATAGAAACTCATTTATTTAATAAATGAACGAACACGAACAAGTTTTTGTGTCCGTTTAGTTAGATAAACGAACATGAATAAACACTTCGTTCGTTCATTTACGTTCATGAACGTCTGATTATGTCTGTCCGAATACGCTCATTTATCTTGTTCTTTTACGTTCGATTAACATCCCAAGTGTTATATATTAAGTATTTTGCGGTCCATGCTAATAATATATTAATATAGTACTTAAGTACTTATTAAATTCTCTTAAATAATACATTATATATGCATCGACTATGCGTATCGATGATGCTAATAGTAAGATGATCATATGGTTCGTTTAAATAAACAACTTTAGTTACACCCTTGCTTATGTTTGTTTACGTTTATATATGATCGTTTACGTTCATTTATGTTCGTTTATGTTCATATATGTTCGTTTAACTTTTTAATGAACGAACATGAACAATTTTAAATTTTAATAAACGAACATGAACAACAATTTTGGTTTTATTACGCGTTCGTGTTCGTTTATATGTTCGGCTAAAATTAAATAAACTAACATGAATATAACTCCATTCGCTTTTGTCCGGTTCGTTTGCAGCCCTAAAAGTCATGTATATGTGAATTAACTATATTTAAGCAGCAACTAATTTTTTAACAATATTTCTATTGATGTACTTTCTATAATTTAATTTCCCAAGCTGATCATATATACGTGAATCATAAAAGTCATGTAAACTACAAATTTGCAGTTGTTTTAGAAAAATAGTAACGATTCATTTCAGTAATTTCTTCTTATAAAATATCTAGACCACCTCATTTAACTTTTAAAAATGTAAAGTTTAGAACAATTCAAAATCAAAATCCTAATGATGCACGTATTTGATCGAATACAATAACAAAGGATGAGCCTCCTTGTCGGTTCAAGTCCAAAAGGTGTGCCGGAGAAAACCAAATCACTGTTGTCATGATGCAGAAACTCTCGGCTGAATGCAAAAGATGAACCCCACCTCCCTGCAAAGAACAAAAACAACACTCAAAAGACACATAGATGCAAAAATAATAAAGAGATCACGTAAGTGGGATCCGTTTTCATACCTCAAACCAAAGCAAGAACATCAACAACTTAAATAACTTATCTTTTCAGATATACCTCGCTCTTCTTTTATCCCGCCTGGGTTCTTATTCCTGTTACTTAAATTTCGTACGTAGACAATTAGTTGCTCTGACTAGTTTTTTAGTGCAAAGAAGTACCAACGACGACCCTATCATAAAGGAGGAGTAAGCAAATGGCACATTGACATTCATCTTCCTCTCGAAGGGCTTTGAGAAGAGGGGAAACAGTGAAGATGCCGAGAATGGCCGTGTCTATGGGGGTTATGACCGAGATTGCAGCAGATAACTTGATAACTAAAAGGCTGGGCAAATTATTCATAGAATATGGAAGTTGAGAAACGGTTCCCCTTATTATCACGTTGGAAACATGTAATACGAAAAAGAAGATGAAAAGGTCAGTTTTAACAATATACTTGTAACACAAAAAAATCAGGAGCAAACAAGTTATATATTGACAAACACGAAAGAAGATGAAAAGTTTGTAACACAAAAATATCATGAGCGAACAAGATATATATTGACAAACACGAATAAGATTATAGTTGCAGTAAATCTCACTATAGCACAAGAATAACCGTTATGTGTAGAATCTTAAAAAGTGGATAAATCTGCTACCGACTTTTTTTTTATATAAACAGTAATAAAGCATCATGAACAACAATAAAACACAACCTAAATATATAATTATTCAAAGACAAAATCAACGAAGAGTCTTATATGTGAAGACTAAACAATCTGAGAAAAAACAATGGTTTGAGAAAGTTTACAAACAATATTGCTAGAAAAAACAATGGTTTGAGAAAGTTTACACAGAGGTTTGTTTGGATATGTTGCTTGTGTGATGAGGCGATGCAAAAGAATTTGTTTCCAAACTAAAAAGAAAAATAAACATCAACGAGAAAAAAGAACACTAAACATACAGAATGAGATAAACGGAAGATAAACT
>BQNB010036404.1:0-50160 GCA_026074375.1 Tanacetum coccineum | reverse complement strand
CATCGGGTTCCCCTAATCTTATGAAGACCTTTCTTGAGGATGGCACGTGCCTTGATCGACGTTCACGGTGAACAAATGACCAATCCGTGACCTTTAAAGTTGGTGATACTAAGACTTTCTCCTACAATAACATTGAATCGGTTAACCGAGTCGATGTTATTGACATTGCTTGTGAAGAATATGTTCAAGAAGTACTTGAAATTTCTGAAAGTGGCAATCCCACTTCTACGTCGGACCTAATGATCGATTCTCGCTCTCCATCTTTCACTCCCTTCGGAGGAAGTGATTTTATAATGGAAGAGATCGATGAATTTCTTAAACATGATGATTCGATACCACCAGGTGTTGACGGCATTGGTATGAGCTTAATTACACATACCTTTTACCTTTAAAAACGAGCTGAAATAACCAAAAACGGACCTAAAATGCCAAATATATGCTTGTTTTGCTAATTGTATTGTGCAGGAACGAATAACCAAGAAAAGGACGAAAGACAAAGCCAAAACGACAAAACCAAACATGGAATGGAAAAGCTGTAAAGGACAAAGCCAAAGCAAAGCCAAAGACCAGAAAAGTCAAAGTCAAAAGTCAACTCAACAAATTAACAGTCAAACCGGAGCCGTAATTGAAGAATACTATTGGATGCGATCTCAACCCATCTGATGGGCCGGGAAAGCCCAATAGTATATTAATGGAGACTGTGAAGACCAAATGGGCCCTCAATCAATGACAACAACCCATTTGTGTGCAATTGACAGAGACTGTGAAGACTTTGAAGGCCCAATCCTGGCCCATGTACAGTCAATCTCAGCCCAATAACACAAGCCCACAAACCTTATTGGGCCCAAATAAACCCAATTGGGCCCAATACAAAACCCAAGCCCATTATGGCCCATCATACTTTTTTATAAACCTTAGGGACTTAAATTGTCATTTTTAAAAATGGTTTTATAAAGTAAATTGGTTTAGATATTAATAGGGACTGATTTTGTAATTTTCCAAACAATTTTTCCCTTAAAAACACCAAGGGCTGAAACTGCCATGTTGTTTGAAGTTCTTTATCTCTTTAATACCAAAACAGAGGGGCCATTCTTGGCTATTTCAAACTTCTTTATAACTAAAAATAAAAGAATAAAAAGAGTGACAAGTAAATGAAAGTTGGGGGTTTCTTTTTGGGCAATTCAAACTTTCGAATGTTGTAAACCAATCCCGGTCTCTCTTCCCCAAAGCTTTCCCGCCACCACCTTGAACCTCCCACCATCACATGTAGCCACTATCCCTTTTACCCAACCCATCCTAAATCCAGTCCTAACCTTAAACCCACTCCCACTAGCCTTTTAAACTGCCACGTTGGCAATCCCCCACAACCCAAGAAAAATCCATGGCCGAAAATGAGTATAAACAAACACAAAACCTAATCAAAGGCTGGGAATTGTTGCTGAGGTTGTACACACACAAGAAACACAAGTTGAGAAGCTATGAAGGCCAGAGACTTCTATATAAGCAAGAAAACACACCCGAGACAAACACACTTTTTCTTCTAGCTTGTTTTTTAATTTAAGTTTATTTTAAAGATTTGTAATTTACTCATTCAGTTGTCTTTTTTTTACCTTTGTAACTTTCTTTTATGTTAATAAAAAATTAGAAGGTTCATTTATGAAATTTGCTTGTTACTGTTAAAATTTGAAAATCCAAATTAGGTCTTTTAAATCTGTTAATCTTGGATAAGAATGTTTCAAAATGTTTAACTTTTTATCTATCAGACTGGTTAAGCACTTTTTATTTAAAATTCAGTTAAAGCCACTTTAAGAAAATAAGGGGGTGTTTGGTTGTAACACAAAATGGGTAATTTTGTGTTTGTGAATGGGTTACAAATACTCAGCCAACTTTGGCTGAGTATCTAAGGTTATCTTAGATCATTTATGCATCAAAATTTGAACTTGAAAGTTAAATTTGAGTTTTTTTTTATTTTGAAGTTTCTGTCAAAATTTTAAAAAGGAAATGGTGGATAAATAAGCTCAAGCTGCTTATTCAGCTATTAGTCATCTAAATTAGTGTATTTTGAGTGTTTATTTAGTTTTAAGCAAGTCCTCTTGTTCTGTTTTTACCAATAAGTCAAAACCCAAATCTGTCAAATTGTTTCCTTTCTATAAAAAAGCCCAAAATTCAAGCTGAATTATCAGCAGTTTTTTTTGTTTTAAAAGTTAATTTTTTTTTGGAAATAAGCTCTTTGAATAACCCTCTTAATCTGTTTAAGTTTTGTTTTTTATTTGAAGCTCATATGAGCTTATAATGATAAGCTGAAAAAGCTCTCAAGGCCTTTTGCTATTTGCCCTGGTGCTGAGCACCAAGTAGCAGCCCCAATTTCTAGCTTATGGTACAATTAAGGATTAGTTTTTTTTTGCTTTTTAGAATAGTTTGTAGGTTATATTCTTAGGGTACTAAAGATTGTTCCCTTAAGTAGCTTATTTGATAAGTCAAATTTGCAGCTTTAATATAAGTCCCTCTTTAACTGTTTTTCTCTTAAAAATCAGTTTAGCTTATTTTCTCTTGCAGCTTATTTTAGGGCTTAATTTTGTCTAGTTATAGCTTTATATGATCATTTGGCTTATTTTAATTGATTACTATAGTTTTAGCTTATTGTGTTTAAAATAGCTCAATAGAAAAAGCCCAAAAAGAGCTAAAAAAACTTTTAAGCTTATTTAAGTTTCTGTCCATTTAAGCTTTGTTTTCTGACTTATTTAATGGCTTTTAGCCTATGCACCTTTTGTTAAAAATTAATCTCTTAAGCTCCTTTATAAGTTCTCTCTTTTAAGTTTTGCCTGAAAAGCTTTTTGGACTTAATTTGATAAACGGGGTCCCTTTGAGGGACTGAACTTGCAATTTCCCTGTTTATTTGTTAACTGTTAGTATCTTTAGTTAGGTTAGCTTTGCTCAGTTAGTCCTTAGGGGTATTACACTGTTAGTCCCTAACAGTTAACTAGGTTAGTTTATTTAATTTAATTAATTTAATTTAGGGTTTAATTTAATTAGTTTAATTACTCTTAATTGCTACAGTAAAAATTAGGCGTTTTTATATTTTTAGAATTATCAACTTTTTCTTTATTTATTTTGATTTTTCCAGAATTTCTGCACTTATATTTTCTGTCTTTGTCGATTTATTTAGTTTTAATTAGTAATTAATATTTAAAAATTCATAAAAAATACAAAAATTAACAAAAAAATATTTTTCTTTTTTAGAAAATTTTCTTTAATCAAATAGTTTGTAGGAAAATTATTAAAACTTATGTAGGGTGATTTTTGCTCAAATTTCAGTTCCGGGCTCGTTTACGAGTCCGGCTTTTTCGTTTCTTACCGTTTTGTTCGCTTTTTAACTCCGATTTTGAAATTTTTTACATTTTCTTTTAAGTTAGAATATTTTTAATTTATTTAAATTTTAAAATTAATTTTATGACTTTATTTTTTGTAATTTTAGTTTTTAGCTTACGATTTAATTCCCGGTAGTCTATAATTGCATGTTTAATTTAGTTTATTAGTTTTAATTATTTTAGTTAAGTATTTTTAGCCTAATTATGTTCCCGTAGATTTCTTAGGATTTTCATTGCCATTATTTATGCCCCCGTAGTTTAGGATTTATCCGTTTAACTATTTTTGTTCCCCGTAGTATATTTAAGGTTCCCATTTTCCACTGCTTGTTTCCCGTAGAATAATTTTAGTTTTCTTTAATTAATTTTAGTTTAATTAGTTAAAATCAAATCCAATTATCTCCCAATTCAAATCATCAATCCATCATTCGATCATAATCGTAGCCTCGTTGGGGAAACGACCCGGGAGACATACTTTCTGGCTTACATATATATTTTAATTAGTGGGTATTGACCTTTTGCTTTGGTCAGGGGCAATTGGTCGGGATTCACTTGCATATTATTATATATATACTATAAACAACTGATCAGAGAACAACTTGTTACTAAAGAAACATTGAAGAAGGGAATCGTTGGTCAAAAATATTGAGGTAGGAACTACATGGGATAGAAAGATTATTAACTCTCTTCTCTTCTTCTTCTGTGTTTTCTTTTGTCGAGACAAAAATACCAAGTGTCGTTTGTTGTGTGATGTGATTATAATCAAATCCAGCCTTCAATTTCTTTTGTGCTCTTCTTTGGAGTCAAATCACAGCCATCGGGAAATACTTAGGAATGTGTGAGGGTATTTCCAACATGGCACTTTTTCTTTACGCTGGGGGGGAAGGAGTGGTTGAAATGATTTATCTAGGGTGTTGAGTGGTTTTGCAGGGTAGAAGTATGGGACGACATCCCCTAGTTGTATCTGGGTTTTGTTGGGCGGGAAAGATGGCTTTTTGGGTAAGTTGGCAGTTTTGTCCCCTCAAGTTATATAACTTCAATGCAAACTTTGCCCAGTTTGCAGTTTTGACCCTTGTCTTTTAATTCTTGCAATACAACTTGGGGTTTGGCAATTTTAGTCCCTTAAGTTGTATTTTCTTCACTTGGTTGACTTTAGACTTTGACTTGACTTGGTCTTTTCCATCCCTTGCTTGGCTTTGGTCGCTTTTGGCTTTCTTTTTGAATATCCGTTTCCTGCATAATACAAATGCAAACATACAAACACAATGTATTTTTGGTAAGTTTTTAGTCATTTAAGTCCGTTTTTAATGGAAAATGGTATGTGTAATTAAGCACATACCACGTTTACATACTCGTTTACATACACATTTACAAACTCATTTACATACTCGTTTACATACTCATTTACAAACTCATTTACATACTAGTTTACAAACTCATTTACATACTCATTTGCAAACTCGTTTACATACTCGTTTTCATAACTCATTTAAAAACTCGTTTACATACTCGTTTACATACTCATTTACAAACTCA
Source organism: Tanacetum coccineum (assembly GCA_026074375.1). Classification (NCBI taxonomy): domain Eukaryota; kingdom Viridiplantae; phylum Streptophyta; class Magnoliopsida; order Asterales; family Asteraceae; genus Tanacetum; species Tanacetum coccineum. Next base: position 45,259 of record BQNB010036404.1, on the reverse strand, counting down.
TTTACAAACTTGTTTACATACTCGTTTTCATACTCCTTTATGTGCTCATTTACAAACTCATTTACATACTCGTTTACATACTCGTTTACATACTCATTTACAAACTCATTTACATACTCGTTTACAAACTCATTTACATACTCGTTTACAAACTCGTTTACATACTCGTTTACATACTCGTTTTCATAACTCATTTACAAACTCGTTTACATACTCGTTTTCATAACTCATTTACAAACTCGTTTACATACTTATTTTCATAACTCATTTACAAACTCGTTTACATACTCGTTGACATACTTGTTTTCATAGCGTATTTACAAACCCGTTTACATACTCGTTTACATACTTGTTTTCATAGCATACTTACAAACTCGTTTGCATAATGCTTTACAAACTCGATTACATGATTGATCCCAAACTTTTTTTACATACACGTTTTCATAACTCATTTACAAACTCGTTTACATGATTGATTCAAAACTTATTTACATACACCTTTTCATACACATTACATATTTTACAAAAGGACACAAGTACAATACTTTTTAATGTTTATAATAATTACGTAGCGTGCCTAAGTAGCGATAACCCATAATGCCCACTATCATGAACTGTTAATTACTCGGTGTAAGCGCGTGTGTTATAAATAGATCTATATGGGATTGACATCCCCGTTCGGGTGAGTAGCTCTCACTAGTTTCTACAGACCGAACTAACGGACGTATACCATATTGGAAACATTGGATTTTTCGGGTTAACATCTACATATGGTAAAATTTTGTGTATTAAATTACATACATTGTTAAGCTTCAGTGTCATGAGGTTAGTCCAGTCATAATTACATTTTGTGATTTTGTATGTGTTACAATAGTCATACGTTTTAAATTTTGTGGTCCACACTACTTTTATTGAATGTCATTAATTGTTAAATACTTTTCATGATACTGTGGTGAAGCAGTAGACACTAAACTCTTTTGATCCTACATTTACATTTACATAAATCTATGAACTCACCAACTTTATGTTGACACTTTTAAGCATGTATTTCTTAGGTGATTAAGATGCTTGACATAACTGATATGCATTGGAGTTCAAATTTTACAAGATTACATTCATGGATTTCTTCTTACATACAAACTATTAAATCTCGTTGTATTATTTCAGTCTTTCATTTTGATGCAACTTTGGGAAAAATGTTATAACAAGTTCAATTTCAATTAAATCAACGAGATTACTTTTCAAACGACTCATTTAGAGGTCGTTCTCTCATATCTTGTGCTATTGTATTATAAAGCAATACTCCCAAACATTATTCCACTGCAAACCATTTTGGGGGTGTTACAACTTATACTATTGAAATAAGCCCATCAAGCATCAAATAATCTAATAAGCTTAAAACCCTTGTTAGTTTCAAAAATAAGCCATGAAATAAGCTAGAAAAATAAGTCGAGAGTTTGAAATAAGCCAAAACACTATTTCATTTGTTTCCCTTTTTGACCGAGACCCGTATAAGTCCTAATAAGCACATAAGTGCTTATTATTTATTCGAATAAGCAAATAAGCACTTTGGTAAATTAATTCATTACACCAATACAACCACAACAACACAATGATACTTTCCCCATGTTTTATTATTTTTCATTCGAACCATACGAAATCATTTTAGAGTTTTGTAACTTTTAACTTTTGATTTTACAAAAATAAGTGTACTTCTAGCGTTTATGCATGATGAGATTAGTAAAAGTACAAGAAAATTTGAGAAGAGATTAACTTACAAAAGGATGGTTTAAGAGGAGATTAGTGACTAACCAACAACCCAAACGTTGTTTATTTACCCAACCAAATCACTAGAACCTAACACGAGTCGTTATGCGGGGCTAATTTTTAATATTTTCTTTTTTTGTATGATTCGGGGGAAAAAAATTGCGTTGGGACGGGTATTTTCCGAATATTTTCTTTTTTTGAGCACGGTTTTGATAAATTTTTTTATGGGGAATTTTTGTGTAAGAAAATCGTAAATAGTTAAAAGGTGAGGGTCCGTTTTGTATTTTTTTTACTTTGGGCCAGATTTTAGGCTAATTTTTTCCCGGATATTTCCTTTTTTTGTATGATTCGGGAAAAAAAAAATTTGCGTTGGGACGGGTTAATTTTTTCCCGAATATTTTCTTTTTTTGGGACGGTTCGATATCTTTTTATTTGGGCCGATGAATGTAAAAAAGTTGTGAACAATAAAAACTTGACGTGTTTTTTTTGTTAATTTTTTACGGGATTTTTTGTGTAAGAAAATCGTAAATAGTTAAAAGTTGAGGGACCGTTTTGTATTTTTTTTTTACTTTGGGCCAGATTTCAGGCTAGTTTTTTTTTTTTTTACTTTGGGCCAGATTTTGGGCCACATTTTATGCGAATTTTAGGCTAGTTTGTCGACAAATGTGTATATTAGTAATAAATTTTTTTATATGGCTTATGTGTTGGGCCTCATGTTTAAAGTGTTGTTTTTTTTGCTATATGGGTTTTTTTTAATATAATGGGTTGTTTTCGTTTGTGACTTATCGATTTTTCTAAAGTTATTAGGTATCGAGGATGTTTCCGAGAGGTATGTTTTTTATTTGGAATAAAAATCAGAACTTTTGTTATATTTTTTTTCCTCATACTTTGTGCTTCTATTTTTTGTTAAAAAAACAAAATACAATAATAATGTAAAAAATAAAAAACAAAAAAATCTTTTTTAAATTCTTCTTTTTTTTTTTTTATACACATAATAATTTTTATTTTTTTTTAATCAATTTATTTTTTTATTGTTTATTCGTTTTCTTGACTTATTAGAGGCGTCGCCCATAAAAGAAAGCCGTTATTGTAGCAAAGTGGCCCACTGTCAAAACGACAGTGGATTTGTCACTCAATGTGTATATTAGTAATTAGTGTCACTAATTTTCCAAGATAAGATATATAAAGAACCAAATGAAGAGTGTGATTAATTCCTTTGTGGTCATTGAGGATCACATGTGTCGACTCTGAAGTATCTAAAAAGATAGTCACTTTGAAATTAGCTGACTCGCAATGTCGAGTCAAAAACCTAAGTAACCCAGAAAAAAAAAATTAAGAGTGTGATTGGGAGTAATTGAAGGTATGGGGTAGCATTTAGACAACTTCTGATTTTAGTGGGCACACTTTCTGAAAAGTTGATTGAATTGCACCAAAAGTTCCAGAATGGTAAAAAGGTGATGACGTGGAATCCACTCACGTGCAACTCACATCCAAAACATCTTTTTCCATAAATAATTCACTTTCTTGTCTCATTGACACAATAAAGTTACAAGCTTTTTAAACCATACCAATTTGCACCCTTCACTTTCATATATAACAATTCCAACCCCTAAAGTTTTTTTCCGAAACAATGGCAGACAACCATGGCGGCTTTCACCAACCGGTTTCACGGCCAACATGTGAGAAGCAAATCGTGCAACACTGATTAAAGTAACATAAAGAACGGACTTGAACTCATTATGTCTGTTTTACGTTGTATGTGTTCCACCATTCATTGGGCAACTTTCACCAACCGGTCTCAAAGCCAACTTGTGAGAAGCAAATCGCCTCACGTTAGATTAAAACGACGCAAAGAAAGGACTACGTTGTACGTGTTCCACCATCGGTCCATTGCGCATTGCCGGGGACAAAGTTGTGTTACTAAACTAGAGCTAAAACCAATTGATTTTGACTTACAAACTGCCCAAGAAGAGCAAATTCCACAAATAGAGATTCACTAAAAACTTACAAGAGGCTGCTTCTTTCACACTTTTGAGAAACTTTGCCACTTTTACATTCAAACCCCACAAAAAAAGACCACCAAAACTTCTCACTAAAGACCTCTAAAAGATGGATCAAACAAACAAAGCGAAAAAGAAAAAAAATATATAACAGAAGAAGGTCGAACGTGAACTACCGGGTCAAGAGCAATTCGGGTTTTTACCAGGGCCTCCGTAGTAAAAATAGTGACCCCAATCGCTATTGCTTCCGGTCTGAACATCATAACAATTGGACTGTTCAGTGAATGTGCCAAGATCTTTAGGCGTTTTGAGATTGTTTTCTTTGTCGACTACTTGAATGTTTCGGAAATAACTTGATTTCCCAAACCCTTCTTCTGGAAAACGTCCGCTGCCCATTTGGGTTGATGTGTGGTGTCCGTCGGGTTCGGAATTGACCACCTCACCTCCCCATTCAATCATTGATGCACTGTCGGCTAAGTATGAAAACAAGAACGATGGCCAGTAGCCTAACACGTATCCGTTTCCAAATTGCATCCACCAATTTCCTTCTTTTTGGTCCTGAATAAAGAATCAGATACCAATTAATTATACTAATCATTAAAGTAAGCATCTTTATCCAAAGAATTTAAATCAATAATGCAAATTATATCAATCTTTATGCATAGGATACCCCAATGAATCATACTAAGCGTTAAAGCAATCGCCTTTATTCAAGTATACAAACGATTACAATCGTATTCGTTATCCCTTATTAATCGAAATCTCCATCCTACATATGCAGTAGATTCCCTTCAATAAACATGGGACTACCACAAACGTTGGTGGCAAACTAAAAAAATACCAAGATGGCAAGATTCTTAATATTTTTCTAAATATATTATCGTTTCTCCAATGTTCAAGAACGACCCACCAACCGAATAATTATACTTATTTAGCATCAACGCTTTTAATAAAGGAAAAGATAATATAAAGGCAACAACTTTTCTAGGAGGGTGACTAAAAAAGATGCACATACAAATTACACATGTTTGAATAATGCTTAAAAATCAACCCAACTGATATATTCCCACTAAGTAATCTTGAGCTTATTAAAAATTAGTAATGCCCACAAAAAAATTAGGCAGAATTTGGAATTTACCTTCCAGACAAGGATGCTGATGTCATATTGTGAGTTCCTAAATCCAGATACAGGAGATATGCTTGCTCCCATTGCAATATTGCTATTGATTTGAATAAATCCTGAGCACAGTAGATTGTAGCAGCCAGTAGCTTGATATGCATCACTCTGCAATAAAGGTAAAAAAAATCTCAGTAAAATTGTCAAAAATGGTAAGGTGTGGATATGATTTACTGAAAATATATGTAATGGTTACATAAGCATTGTACTGTACTTACAGTCCAATAAGTGAATAGTCTTGTGTTGTTATCACCATAAAGATCTGGGCTGACCTGAAAATCAACAGATATTTAATGAACCAATTCAATAATGGAAGCATATATATTCACACAATTTAATATATGGGCTCTACATGATTTATTTTCTAGCCATTAACACTAGGAATATGTCCAAGAACAAAAGTTTTTATATATTCGCTACTTCAAATTATTTTTTCTGTTTTGTTATAGTATTGTTTTTCGATATCAAGAGTCGTGGATGGTGAGAATACCTGCCATCCAGCTTCAATGCTGTTAAGATCTTGGCCAAACGAGCCACCTAAAATCCAAATTTGTGACAAACTAAACTCATTTGATTGCTGTATTTTTGGCTCCAATTCGTTCATCGTTGCTTTGCTCGTAGTATTTTGTCTCCTCCACATAGCTATGCTGCTATCGTCGCAAAAACATTACAACCACTTGGAATTAGTAAAATAACAAAGGTACCAAGTATAGGATATGACTCAGCATTTTAACATGAATTAGACAAATTATGTTATTAATCAGTAAATTAAGGTTACTAAAAAAATAAGACAAAAAGGTGAAATATACCATAAAACATGTTCATTACCCCTTTATTTTATCATAATGATAGCAATTATGAAACAAAGCTTATTTCGGCCAATGTAGTGGTATAACCGTATGAAATTATCAAACTAAAAAAAGTTACTAATTCCGGAATTACAGCAATCAAGGGCTTAGGATAGTGCATTCTAGACATGGGAGTCATAATTGAAAAAAACTCTTTATTTTGCCATAAAGATAGAAAACTAAGACTTTTTACTGTTTTTTTTCCCAACAATTCAACTCATGGTTCTCATTTCCTCTTTATTTTGTCATAATGATGGCATATTATGAAAAGAATATTTTGCCCAATCCATTTTTGCCCAAAATCATATGTAATAATCAAGCTAAAGAAGGGTAATCTTATCTTCAACATTGCAATTTAAGGGACTGTAAAAAAAAGTGCATTTATAGTAAAAGTCATAAACTTTTTCTTGTATCATAAGGAAAGACAATAGGCATCTTTTTCTTTTTCCCCATCATAATGCCATTAATTACCAAATAAAAGAGTAATCTATCTTTAGATTGCAAGCATGAAAAGTTGCATTTACCACATGGGTTGTCAGAATGAAAAACTATTAACTTTTCATTTTGTCATAAATTTGTGGAAAAATAATGCTCTTTTCCCACCAGGTCAATTTTGTGTAAACATTGTTTCCGACCTTTTGGCTGACTAATTTACATCAGCGTCACACAAACCCGAACCGGGTACTAACTAAAAATGAAGTGCATATAGACTTAACTTTAAACTCAAAACATCATTTACACATTTGCTCACCTGATGACCACTTTCATTGTCGATATCAGGATCGGCAGATTTAGGGATATTGACATTTCTAGGCACGGGAACACTTCTATGATGCTTCTTCCCATATCTTTTAACTGAACTTGCTCTCAACACATCATCTTCTTTGGGCGCCTCTAATCGGTTTTAGTATCCTCAGGGGCTAATGCATTACATGCCACAGCTGGTGCATTGTGTTTTCCTTTCCTTTGGACTCTCTGTTCATTTTGTTGTCATCATATAGTCCTTCTGGATGATAGTTAGGCCTCATCTATATCAAACCAAAAAATCAGAAATTAATTTTCTATAAAAACATGAAAATTTTATAAGTTTTTTCTATAAAAAATAAGAACCTGAATTTTGTGGTCTTTAAGGAATGGATGATCAAAAGCTGGCTGGTGAGAGATGTGTACACAATCAATTTTATCCCCATCTGGGCTCTGTTCAAATCATGCAAATAATCAGTAATTTCATAATCCATCAACACTAATTTCACATGTAAGGACCAAAATGACCTAATTTACATCAAGAAAACCATCATTTGCAGAAGAAAAAACTATATTTTTTTACTACATTTTGCAGCCAAGATAAAAACATTTGTACAAAAATCATACTCTGCTATAACTCAAATGCTTTTTTGTAGCAGCATAACTTTACATGCTTACAAGTACTAAATTACTAATTTCAAATTTAGCTCTAAAGTAACCCAAAAAATAGATCTTTTTACTTTATTTTGCATCAAAAATTAAAACTCAAGCACAAATATCATAACTTGAAATGCTCACTGGTACTCATTTCACATTACCCTAAAGTAACCAAAAATTACACTCATCTTTTTACTATATTTTGCATCAAAAAATTAAACCTTAGTACAAAAATCATAACTTTAAATACTCATTAGTACTAATTCCACACTAGAGACCTAAAGTAAAAAACCATTTACTTAAAAGGGTGATAAAAAATTACCATTTCTTCAAAAAGGATTTTTTTTTATATAAATAAATTAAACCCAAAAATCAAAAACTTTAAATGCTCACTAGTACTAATTTCACATTACCCTAAAGTAACCAAAAAATTACACTCATCTTTTTACTATATTTTGCATAAAAATATTAAAACTTTGGTCTGCTAGTATACTAATTCATAACTAGATACTAAAGTTAAACAACCATTTACTTAAAAAGGGTACATAAAAAAAAACTTACCTTTCTTAAAAAAGATAAAAAAAATTAATAAATTAAACCCAAAAATCAAAACTTTAACACATAAACACCAACAAAAACTAATTATAAAAACAACCCAATAATCCAAATTTTACCTCAATGGTCTTAACAGGCTTTTTATTAAGTCTTTTCAAGTGCTTATTCACTTGCATCTTCTGTCTTGCAACTTTCTCAACTCTTAGAAGCGCAATGTTAGCAAACCCAGATCCATAACAGAAAACCAGCAGCAAACACCCATTAAAACCCTGTTGTGCTAACATGCGCATGTGCCATTTTTAAAAATCAATTGAGCTTCTAAAGCTGAAAAAGATTGGTTTTTCAGATACCCAATTGGCTAAAATGGTGAAGTGTTTTTGGATTTGAGTTCATGGGTTGTGGATTTTGAGTGATGAAGATGAACACACACACAGTGGAAACACACTGGAAAACACAGAGTTAGTGAGACATTTGCATTTGGTAGTGTGACCACTCACTTACTCTCTCTCTCTCTTTAGATTTCAAGATTCTCTTTAAACTTGAATTTGTTTTTATGCTTTGTGAAGTATTTAAGTCTTGACTGAGTGGAAGGTAAAAAAAGTGAAAAATATATTTTCTTGGGTGATTGGGTGAATTTGATGTTTTAAGTTTTAGGATAATTGTTGTAATTTATACTTTTGGAAGATATATGTGGTTTCAAAGTGAAAAATAGGGTCGGGTTCGCGTATTTATTTTAGCCTTGAGCCGGCTTTGACTCGATCCAAATTGACCCAACTCGAATTGACTCAAACCAACCAACCCGATCTGATTAACACCCCCTTAAATGCAATGATCACCAAACCAGAAACCCACCACCTCCACGTGAGTGCCACATCACCCTTAAACACACTACCAAACCTACCACTAAATAAGTGCTAGAAAAAATTACACACGTTTTGTCCTTATGGTTTATACCAAATAACATGTTTAGTCCCTATTTCATTTTAAGTACACTAGCCGTCTCTAATTTTGAAAGTCGTAACCCCCTGACGTTCCTATTTTGGTGCGTGTTTAAGTCTCTTCGTGTGAGGGATACCGTCGTCTTGTTCACGTTATTTTGATTATAGCAACCCGACCCATTAATAAATACTTAACCCCCAATTTGAATCAACAATTAAAAAACCCTATAACACACAAAATCCTCTCAAATGGTAAGATGTTGGCGTCGTCGACATGCTATAATCAAAACCTCTTGGACAAATGCTCATCCAGGTCGCCGTTTCTACTCTTGCGCAATAGAGGTAAGATTTGATAACTTAAAAAAATGAATCATTTGATTAACCTTAATCAAATACAGTATTGAAGTAATTGCTTTTATAGATTGGGTTGATCCACCAAATGTGCATCGATCTGTTCAATTCATACTAGACTGACTAAGGGCTAAAACATGCATGTAGCTTTCATCCAGAGGGAATTGTCTAATTCAAGTTTTCAAAGCTTAAAAAGTACTTATTGGATTAGTTGGCTAGGGTTGTTTCAATTGTGTTTTTTACAGCTTGGCCTAGTTAAAATGTAAAGGTCAATTTGTCTTTTGTCTTTTGAGTATGTATGATGTATTTTGGGTTATAATGGAAAAAATGTTGCATTCTTCTTTGTTATAGATAGGATTCTTTGGAAATAATGACCAAAAATGGTTAAATTATCTGGTTGTGTAAAGAGTTTGTCTCATACTTTGGTTAGTTTGACTATTGAAAGTCAAACATGACCACAAACAAGAGTGTTATACTCTGGCTGTGTAAACAAGTTTGGGTAACTTTGGTTTGTTTGACTATTGAAAGTCAAACATGACCAAAAAAAGAGTGTTATAATCTGGTTATCTAAACAATCACAAATACACAAATGCATTGACTTTATGAAGGATTTATAAATCTAGCTAACTAATTTAGTCACGAGTGCGCATCTGATGGATATAGTTATGGCAAGTAGGTTAACACATATTAAATAAAGAAATCATACATTTTGCGATTATTCTTGAATACAAAAAGCGTCTAAACAAACGCCTCTACGGTTGCTCACACAAACACGCCAGTCAAGTATGTAAGAATTGCTAGTCTTACCCTCACGATCAAACACCCACGTGTTATTCAAAACCAAACGCACGCCTTGCATTCCTTTTTGAATTCGAACCAAACAAACAAACCTTAATAAGGTTTAAACCCTAATTCGTCACCTTGAGGAGTCACCAAACAATCACCACGCGTACCTTGAATTTGTCAAGCAATGAGTTCAAGCAAAATGGGAAAAATCCTAAACCCGCGGTTTATCGCCGCGGTTTAGGTTAAATCGCTGGAATCCAGCAATTTAAAGAGGCGGTTTAACCGAAATTACCCTTTTAGGTTTCGGCGATTTAGGGTTTAAAGGGAGAGAGAGAGCATCGAATTCCTTGGTGTTTTTTGGAGAGGATTGAATTAAAGAATGAGGGGTATGGGGTGTGTTTATATAGGCACCCCAATACCCTAAATCTTGTAGGAAAAGATTAGTATAATTCTCATAATTAAAAACAAATCTTTCTCCTTCCTTTTTCTCTTATCCCAACCGAACAAACACCCCTTCTAGACCCTTTGTGGGTTTCGGCCAAACAAGGGGATCCACAAGGTTCGGGTTTTGTCCAGTTTAGTCCTTTGGTTCTATATTTAGAATATATTATATAATTAATTAAACAAGTAATAAATTAAATAACTATTTAAATATAAATCGTGAAGTAAACCATACTCTTCGTATTTAACGTGTGTGTCCCCAATAGGCTCACGCATTTCTAACGTATAACTTGCGGAACCGACTACCAAATTCTAACAGCTCCCACTTGGGAGGCGGAGTAGTAGGCTTGCATATATATTGATAATTGGCAACGTCTAGCAAACACACACAATTACCTTTAGATTAGAAATACTTGAGATAATAGTTTCAAGAACAATCTCAGCTTATTAATGGTTATTTATTACTTATTTTATTCATCCCTTTGTTCAGATACCGTTAAACCATGGATATGGATCCTAACTCATTCCATATAGTTTAACCATTTAGATTCTCGTTATAGAAGTTAATTCAGATATACCAAATGTAATTAAGAATCATCTTAAAATTACCCTTTGGTTGCGGCCACATAATTATCTGATTAATTCTGGAGAGGCGTCATGGTATCATTCTGCACATATAATGTGGAGGAACAAATCCTTTATTGACTACAAGTGTTGTGGATGTTGGCGTCACATTATCACTTTGAAAAATAGCTTTTATAACTACCATATCACAGGACAATGTTTGTCTATAATTACAAAAAGTGATATTCACACATACAAAACTTGTTTGTATATCAAGTCTAAGGATGACTTATTAAACCATTTTCTGACATTTTACTCATGACAAGGATCCAAAAGTAAATGTTCGAAAGTTGGGGTATCCAATATGCAACACTTATGAATACATATGAGTTTGGCAGGAACAATCCGTATATTCAAAGAATATAACCAACACTCATATTTGCCTTACATAACAATATTCCCATATTGTTAACTGACAATGGACATATTTAGAATGATAAAATCATTCAAGGATTAAACATGCAAATATAGAATAACAATTATTATATGAATGAATAACAAATACCAAGTAATTTTATTCATCATAAAGTAAAAATTGTCTTACAATCCCAATTATCAAAATACTTAAAACGATTATGCATGAAAAACTAATTAGTAAGTTGAAGTCTAATGTTTCCAACATTCTCAACTCTTTCTTTACAAGACAGCTAAATAGTTATCCGAGTAAACTTTTTGAATACTTGTTTCAAATTCATAAATTTGTAAATGATTTGAATGATATGATGAGTGTCGTATGTTTTATTTGCATACTATTGCAAGTATCACAGTATGGAAATGTGACAGTACCTTTAATGGGGTATTTAAAGTCAACAAGATACCTATCTCAGACAGTCATTTTTACATTTTCTTAAAATGTAAAGTATTCTTATTTTTTAATGTTCAATGCAACAATGCTCTTAGCTGAGCATATTTAGTTATTAGATTTATCATAAAAGATAAAATCCTACTTTAACTAGGATTGATTATTCCTCTAGCAATATTGGGTTACACAAACAAACAATATGCCTTTAGTATAATTAGTATAACATTTGTTTTAACATTCATCTAAATCACTCTTTAATTATATACTGTTGTCGTAGCTCATCTGCTCTTGTGCCAAAAGTATCAACCAGTCTCATATACAATATAAGATGTACATGATGAATCATTTGTTAAAAACACAAGGTTTCCATCCATGTATTAAATTATCTCAAGTGAAATATATCATTTAAAAACACATACGTTTATTTCATTAAACATTTATTTCAAAGTTCTTTGTTACATTTCCTAAATTCCCAAGTGAAGTTTCATTCCAATCTCAAGGATTAACATTTAGATGAAATGATACCTTCAATATGTTACACAACATATGACTTTTAAGGAAAAAACATGGTGCTCCCACTAGAGTCAGGTGTACTCAGGAGTTTATCTTAATTTGTCAGGAAACCATACTGTGATTAAACTTAGATCTAAGTACTAGTTGCTGATTCAATCCATACTTGGATTCTATTATCTTGTATACTTTATAAAGATTATTTTAAACTCATAACCTTTTGATTACACACCGTCCTCGCAAAAGGTAATCATAAAGAAAAGAGTTATAAAACTTAATTGTCATATTACAAATATAGACTCATAACCCTTTTGATTACACATGTCCTGCAGGTAATCATTAAGGAAAGAGTTATGATCCTTAATTCGCCATATTACATATTCAAGAAAACCTGTATGACAATTAGTTATCTTTATATAATTAATGCGTGTAGAAAAGAAAGATTTAATCATAGTCAATTGCTTGAGTAAGATTAAAAACTCTTGTCATCAGTCAGGCATTAATATGTATACAATTTTGTCCTTATGAGCCTTTCTTCAAAAGAAACTCATTCTTACCTTTCAGATTAATTGTTAGGTAAAAGACCAATAAAACTCAAAACTTTGATTGCCTTTTAAAGACTGCATCTTGTCATTCATAGTTCTAAGATATTTACCAGATTAAAGATGTGATAATCCATCTTATTAGTTAGCAGGCTTATTATGACCCTCTAACTTATATTCCTCAGCATTGATATTAAAATATCAATCAAGTGATGAGGCATCCATGCGGATTTATGAATGAGAGTTACATTATACTTTGGTTTGATATTTTCATGTTTAACCTTAGTATGACATTCACAAGTGGATTTAGAAGGTAATGTATTTTGTTCTTGAATCACTTCAAGATTTGTAGATGTTCCCACTTATTTTTGTAAGTAGAGAAAATTCTTTAAATACTAAGTATTTAAGCAATAAACACAAAACACATATTAGGTTCTCTTATCTAGTTTGTTAATAATATGCTTTATAAGATTTTAACAAATTTTAGAACTTTAATCAAGACATAATGGAATTCCTTCCAAGAACCCTAATTAGTGTTTGTAGCAAAACCCTAATTCTTGTATCACCCTTTAACCTAAAACCTTAGCAAAGGTTTGTGTTACGTCGAGCTATGAGGAACACCAAAACTACAATCTTCAAGCTAAGAAGTGTAGAAAAATCAAAAAGCCAAAAGCTTTTAGGGTTCGATTGGTTTGAGTGGAAAAACCAAAAATCCCTAAGGGTTTAGGGGTTTCAGTCGTGGGTTGTCTTGAATACCTTCTAGGTTTGAACTATATTGAGTGTATCCATGACACACATAATTTTCGTAACCTTTGATAATGGGAATCTTTTGGATCGTAGAGCAATTAATAGTTCATTGAGCAAAATCAATAGGAATATAGTTTTGTTTCAACCTATTTGAAATACCATAATAACGGTGGTATTCTAAGTATTGGAATTGTGGACTTCATCAGAATTCCAAAGATAATTAATTCTCTTTGGATCATAATACTTGTCATTTGGGGTCATAAGGCCAAATTGCATATTTAATATTTTCTAACCAAGTGCATGCTATAGTGTATTTCTTGAATAATACAAGAACCCTATGTTCATGTGTTCACAAGAAGACATAACTATTCAAGAATTATATGTTCATGTGTTTACAAGAAAACAGAACATGTCAAGTATACATTATAAGTCTTTGAATAATTCAAGGACCTCATGTTTATGTGTTAAACTAAGAGGTCTAACAAATGTTACTACATACTTTAGTTATTAAGGGGTTCCCAATTTGGAAAATTAATTTTTAAAGGACATTCCTATTATGTCTTAACTAGAAAACATAATTAAAGTAACTAAAGTAGTTATGAATGCAATCTCTTGAGTTCAATAGTAATTTCAAGTTAATTTCATACTTTAAAATTATGATTATTATTATTTAACCACAATTAGATTGACTAAAACATGTAGTCAAAATGTTGAAGTAACATTACATTATATAATGACATTTGAATGCAATAGGACAACAAACATCTTATATGTTTAAGTCCTAGTAGATTTATTAGTTTTCTTACCTTGTGGTCAAAAGAAACCAATAATATGTTGTTCCTTGCACACACTTTAAAATTTCTCTCACTTGTGTAAGGTACAACATCATATTATGAAGACAAATAACACAACATGTGCTTGATTGTGTAAACAATATGATAATGTCATAGATATTATAGGTAGATTTAGAACAACCATAATGTTTAATAAGGAATTTTGGATTATTATTCTATAGATAACGTTTCAGAAAGCAACATCAGAAATGCAACGTGTTATCTATAAAATAAAATGCAATTTTCCTTAAACTATGGTCGTTCATATTCGGAAAGTAATGAATTATTTCAAAGCAGGTTCAAAATAATATGGGTGACTAACAAGGAAATAAATCTCGTAGCTCCCACTGAAATTAACAACCTTACATGAATGTCATTTCAGTAATAAAAACGCAATGCTCCCACTGGATTTGTCAACATTGTAAGTGTTACATTACTAGTAGAAAGCAAATAGCAATTTATTAACTTTAATCTCCTTATAATGCCTATAAGTAGCAATGTACTTAGCATTGAATAGGTATTATAAATGTTCTTACTTATGTAGATGGAGGGAATAGCCATTCTTGCTTTCTTTTAACTTGATATGAGCACGCACTACTCCTTTATAGTCTACCATAGCAACAATTTGGTATTTAGCACTTTAAAGAATGTGAGTCTAAGAAAAAGCATCTAGCAAATATGCTAGTAAATTTCTTTACTCATTGCGGTTTAAACTCATACATCGTGACAAGTGCAAGATGTCATTATTTGGTAGCTATAGACAAAATGTTCTCTAGTTACACAAATATTTTATCTTTCAATTATTTCATGACCGAAAAAGGTGTATGCAAAATAGTAATGTGAGTTTTAAATTAATTGAGGAAAATTCAAATTATAACCATATGTTAGTTTTGTCTACTAAGGAGAAAATCTAAGGGAGTAGTGTCACTCTTCTTACCAGGAAATGAGAGATGTTTGTCTTTTCAAAGTAATCCAAAACTTTTGGTTTACGAAGTATGTTGCAGACTACACATTAATCAGACCATAGAAAGTTAATTTTAGTATTTTCGATAATTAAATTTTTATCTAGAAATTAACTACCCAATTAAATTACTATTTAAGACTAGATCACAACTTGACCTCACATTGTTTAATCCTGAGGCTGACAGTGAGAAAACAAGTAGGGCAAGTGGTAAACGACGATCGTTAATTGCATAAAAATGCAACCATAGACTTATGAGACGGTCAAGACATTAATTCGACAAGGTTAGTAATAATGTCAAGAGCATGTTTAGTTCTGACCCACGGAGAATAAGTTGTGACCTAACCCTTAAACATAATAAACCTGAGATATTGTAATGTTTCCCATTTGATAGTCTCCATAACCAATTATCTTAGCAATATGATCATTCCCAAATCAGACAGTACCCAAAAATTTATTGACGAAGTTGACGAGTTAAGAGTGATTGCCAGTCAAATACTTTGAGCAGCCAGGGTCCAAATACTAGAGAACAATTTGGACAACTTGCAATCGTTAAGAGAAGAAGATGGAACATCAAAAACAGTGGATCCCCAAGATTGTTTGTATAACACCTTATGCTTTAGGGTCATTGACGTCGTCAATAAATTCACTATGTATTTTTAGTATTGTACGCGTTTGCTTTAAATCGTAATCGTTAAGTTGAATCGCGTAAGCTAAAAATGACCATTCAATGTAAACGGGCGTCAAATAATTTAATGTTTACATCAAGCAAGTTTTAAGTAATTATTTTGAGGATAATGATTAACTTTGTTCATTTTATTTTATTGGTTACGTAAATTGTTTACGTTTTGCGATAAAATTGCACTTTGGCATAACCGGAACCACCACAATTAATCTACGATTTAACAAATAACCATTTTTATTTCTTATGATCAAAGTTTATAAAAACTTTAACCTCACTTATATATAAGTGACGCCCCATTTAATAGAAATAAGCAAGACTTACACCAATTTCAAGTATACACTTAGAGATAAAAACTACAACTTACAAACTACAACTTATAACAAGTATACTTTCATTTTTATTTATTATCAAGAATACAAGCTAGATATTACTTTCTTATTTCATGGAACCAATCTCAATTATTAGGGAACATAAGAACATAGGTAATTAATCGAGGCAAGGTGCAAGCATGGACTTAGTAAGACTTAGTACATGACTAGTGGTTTTGACCACTAGTCACCCCTGTTCCACCCATGTGCCACCCCCCTTTGGTCTTTATGGTCTTTGTTTTCTACAACTAGACTAACACTTATATCATATATACTTGCACTCTTGAAAGATAAAACACACATTGCAAAACACTTACCAAAAATCAACTTTCTCTTCCTTTTTCTTCTAAATAAGCCACGGCTCAACCCCCTTTTCACACAAACAATTCATACAACTTATTTCACCACTTATACAAGTAACTAGGAACATATCTAAGGTTATACAAAAAGGTTTGGAAGCTTGGTTGGTTGATTAAGGAAGTTAATCAAAGAAAAAGGAAGATTAGGGTTTCACTTGGAATTAGTGTTTCCAAGTCTTGCAAGTTAGGGTTTAGTTGCTAAATAAGGATTTAGATTTTGTTGATCATCATCACACATCTCACTAGGGTTAACTAAAACCCTTTATATCTTTACATTTATCATTTTATGTGTGTATATGTTCTTTATAGCAAAAATCACCAATTAGGACTTTTAAACATGTAAAAAGAGTTTTTACTTGTGATCATCAATTTGTACACTTTTTCATATGTTATGTGATTGGTAATATCATGATATAATGGGATTATAAGTATTGTAACATGTTGGTTAAGTGTAAAAATGTATATGTATAAAGGGTGAATGTCATAAAATACCAACGAAGTCTCAAAATTGTCCCGACTTCACCAACGAACTAAATTTCGTCCTACCTACACCAACGTACTTGTAGATTATGTGACAATATCACCAATATGACCGGCTACTTATCCACGTCATATTTATTTTGAAGATGAACACTAGAGAAAAACCATGAGAAAAACCTTTTGATAGGAGATATATAAACTATAGGGGGTATTTCTGCCAAAAACTTAAAGTTTCTAAACAAAAACACCCCCTCACCGGATAATATATTGCCTCAGAATTTTCCAAAAAGGTAAGAAACTCAAAAAACGGATTAATAACGAAAAAGATACGTAGTTTACGAGTTTTACGATAATAAACCGAGTTTATAAAAGAAAATTTTTAAAACATGTTATAAAAATTATACAAACAGAATGTTTGGAAGTTATTAAAATCACACATATTTTTAGATTCAAAACAATAAAAAACGTAATTTTTCAAGAAAAACGAAGAAGTTATCAATTACGCGAGTTTATATACTTAAAATTTACGAGTTATATGTTAATTAAACGGGTTTATAAAATAACTTTTATAAAAATTATACAAAACAGAAAGTTTGATGTCTTAACAGAATATACACATTTCTAGGATTCCAAAATGATAAGAATCATAATTTTTCAATTAAAAACGAAGAAGTTATGAATTACGCGAGTTTATATACTTAAAATGTATAAAAATACTTTTATAAAACCATTTTTATAAAAGTTACTGTTCATGACAGAAACATTTATTTTTATAAACCTCATAAATAAATATAACTTTCAATTATGAGAACGTGCTCGAAAGAATCGCTAAAAACGGAGCTATAACGAATAAAATACGACGTTTACGAGTTTTACGATAACTAAAACTATAAAAATAACTTTATAACTGGTGTGAACAGTAAAAAGTACTGTTCATCAGGGGACTAAAAATATGAAAATGTCAAATATTGATAACTCGACTTAATACGAAAACGTGGACATAAGAAACGCAAGAAACGGACTTGAAACGCGAAAGTTACGCCAGTTTTACTAAAGGTATATTTATAAATGTTTTAACTTTATAAATATGTTTTCACTCAAACAATTAGATGGTGATTAGCTATATAGAATGATATATGGTAGTAGTTACCCAATGTGATTAGTACTTATACGACCTTAAATTAAATAGGTTGCATCTGACGATTTGCGTGACGCATTATTTGTGATATACTTGATATTCGCTCACTCAAGGTGAGTTCATAGCCCCATGTTTTACATGATTTGTTTTATAAGTTTTTGGGGTGAGAAACATGAAATGTTTTACAATTGGACACAAGTGGTTAAGTTTTACATTATGATTACGTGTTGCCTAAGTAGCGATAACCCTAGTTGAGCCCATTATCATGAACTGTCAGTTACTGGATTGTGAGCGCGAATGTTATGAATAGATCTATTGGGATTGACATCCCCGTTCGGGTGATTAGCTATCACTGGGCAAACGAACGTATACCATGTCGAACATAGGATGTTGCGGGTTAGAACATCATCACGGGCAATGTAGGCCATTTATATGGTATTCATTTATGTCGAGCTTCAGTGTCATGAGCTTAGGGCAACGTAATTACATTTATATGATGTCTGCATCTGTTGCATTATCATACACTTGGGAAATCTTGTGGTCCTACAATATATGATTTATCAAACCTATGAATTCACCAACATTATTGTTGACGTTTTAAAGCAATGTTTTTCAGGAGATCAGTAAGCATAAGGTGCCAAGGATACATTGGTGATTTTGTTTTGGGATGTCATGCTAAAGATATGGTTGCATTATGTTTTGGGAAACTCATGTGTTGTGAACCAGTATCTTTGTAATAATAACAATGAACAAGTTAAAGCTTCGGGCTATTTGTATCAAACATTTTTTTTAAATCCAAAGTATCAGTATTGTTTTAAAACGACTTTTTGGTCGTTCTATATATATCTTGTGTTATTGATCTATGAAGTAACACGCCCTGGACCCTTATTCCGCTGCGACCCAATTTGGGGGTGTTACAGATTGGTATCAAGAGCCAAGGTTATAGAGAACTAGGTCAAATGTTTTTGCTGGACTATAACCGTTTTCAAACATCGAATTCATACAAAGGGGTTTTACACGGGACATACATATGTGCATACATTCATGCATACACTACTTGTTGCATTAGTTGGTTGAACTAGATGCATTCATAATTGATTATACATTGTTATGATAGTAAAATGTATATTTAAGGAGTCTTATATTAAATTACTAAATATAAGCTATTTTGAATTTTCAGATTCAGTCATGTCAGATTCGGATGAATCGGGGGTTACATACACGGAGGTTTCCAGCCCATTTGAGGATTTATCAGACATAGGATCACCGAGAGCCGATGATCACAAGTACCTTGAGCTGCCTTAGATGCCAGAGGACCCATACATGGAGGCTGCTTTTTAGGCCCCACCCTCTCCAGATTACGTGCCTGGCCTTGAGGAGCCAGAGCAGGCACCACCTTCGCCAGATTATGTTCCAGGCCCAGAGCATGTTGATGATGAGATTGTTGTTGAGGATCAACCATATGCTGAGGATGCCTCACCCACTGCTCAGTCACCTGACTATGTCCCAGAGTCTGATCCAGAGGCAGACCCGGAGGAGGATGACGATGAGGACCCCGAGGAGGATCCTGTTGATTATCATGCCGATAAAGGAGATGAGGGTGATGACGAGGAGGGGTCATTAGAGGATGATGAGGATGATGATATGGACATCAAGGCTGATGATGATGAGGAGGAGGAGGAGGAGCACCTAGCTCCTGTCGACTCTGTAGTTGTCGCTTTACCCGTTACGGATCAGGCCTTATCTGCGGAGGAGACAGAGTCGTTCGAGACTGATGAGTCTGCGGCCACACCACCACCACACCCTGCATATCGTGTGACAGCTAGGATTTCTATTCCAGCTCTAGTACCTACGCCAGTATGGTCTAATGCAGAGGTTGCCAGACTTCTCGCTATATCTACTCCACCATCATCACCGCTCTCCCCCATGGTCTTCACCACTTCCCCATATACCTTATCCATCACTACCATTACCACCACCCTTAATACTCTCCCCCACCAGATCAGATGCACCATCATCAGGGATACCACCACCCTTGCCCATATCGGTTCCTACTTCATCACCACCATTGCTACTACCCTCTGCTAGTCGTAGGGAGGACAGACCCGAGGTTACCTTACCACCTCGGAAGAGGTTAGGTATCGCTCTTGGTCCTAGATACGAGGTAGGAGAGAGCTCATCTGCTGCTGCTAGACCGGCTGGAGGTCTTAGGGCAGACTACGGCTTTGTTGCCACTATGGATAGGGAGATCAGGCATGATCCGGAGAGAGAGGTTGGATATGGGATCACCGACTCGTGGGATGAGATAGTTGAGACCCTGCAGGGGGCACCAGTTAGTACTGACACGGAGTTGGGTCGACATATGGAGCAAACATTTAGAGACTAGGGTTAGGCAAGAATTAGATGAGATTTATACGAGGTTAGTCGAAATGAGCAGAGTCCGAGACAGCTATTGATTGTAGGCTCAATATTGTTGTTTAAGAGACAGACGAGCACTGCATATATACGTCAAATTTTTTCGATAGAGACAGAGGCTAGATTGTCCTGAGAGGCTTGGAGGCGATCGATGGATGCGAGTGATCTTGCCCGCGGAGAGGTTATGTCACTGCGCACTACCGTACTGGGTCAGATGTCAGAGATTAGAGAGTTGCATGCTGCTGATCGCAGGAGACAGGCTGTGACTTCAGAGATGCTGAAGGCAGACCATAGGAGATCTGCAGAGATGAGAGAGTTGAGGACACCTGATCGTACCCGATAGCAGCAGCTTATACAAACATTGACAATGATGCAGTCATTACAGGGATAGGTGACCACCCTACAAGGACAGGTGACAGCACTACAAGGATAAGTTACCGCACTACAGGGACAACAGGGACCTGTTGGAGGTCCTGCACTGCCAGAGGAGGCTGGTAGCAATTCATAGATTAGGATCGCGTTTATGCTAGTCATTTTGTATATAGCCTATCTAGTATAACGAGTTAATCCCGGCTAGTATGGCTTTAGGTTGTTATGTTATTTGTAACCTAATTATTAATTGATCATGTTGTATCTGATCATTTCATGTATGTTTTCCAAATTTATATATGGAAATGGTTGTATTATGTATGTTTTTGTAATCGAATTTGTTTATGAATGAATGTCGATTTGGTTATATCATTGTTGATTACAATTCAGTTGTATATTTCACTGTGTGATGTGATCTCACTTTATTTATCATGTATCACCTAAACCCCTCTGTCCCCATTTCAGTGGTTTATGTTTTATGAATCTAACGGTTTTGTATTTTTTCTTATGATTGAAGAAAATGGTACCAAAATGAGCCACAAGGTCAACACCGGTCACAACAACCCCAGCCCCAACAGCAACCACCACCACATCAGTCACTAATGCCCAACTTCAGGCAATGATTGACCAAGGTGTCACTGCCGCTTTGGCAGCACGTGATGCAAACAGGAATGGCGATGACAGCCACTTTCGGGAACGGGTGGCAATAAGGATTGAACGCGTTGTTCGAGGAATGACTTGCCAAGACTTTATGAAAGTGCAAACCCTCCTATATTTCAAAGGCACTGAGGGAGTTTTGAATTAACTCAATGGTTCAAAGGATGGAGACTATTTTAGCTATAAGCAATTGCTTTGTGTGAAAAATCAGATAAGTTTTTCCACTTGTACTCTCTCTAGCAGGTGCTTCTAACATGGTGGAATTCCCATGTTTTGTACTGTCAGTCTTGATGTTGCATATGCAATGACTATGGCCGACAGATTGAGAAAGAAAATTAACTGACAATACTGTCCAAGGAACGAGATGAAAAAAGCTCGAGGCGAATTGTGGATATTTGAAAGTGATAGTGTAGCTGATGTAACTAGGGTAAACCAAACGTTTCCAGAACTAGCACTGCTGTGTTTTAGGATGTTTCCTGGGAGTTTCTGACAGATTGATGTGTACGTCGGCGGATTGTCCGACATGATCCATGGAAATATTGTAGCATCAAAGCGAAAACCATGCATGAGGCTGTTGTTGAAATGGCCAATGAACTAATGAATTAGAAAGTCAGCACCCATTGGTGAAAAAGACAGGCTGGAGAACAAAAGGAAGTTTATAAACACTTCCGAAAACATTCAAACAACAACAACAGAACAAGAGGAGAACACTGACAGGGCTTATACTGCAGGGGACTAGTGAAAGAAGCATATGGGGATCCAAACCTATGCTCATAAATGCATTTATCATATGATGGTCCATGTGCTCCCAAATGCCACAAATGCAACAAAGTTCGGCAATTTTGTCATGTGATGTTTGGAGTACGGGAAATGGCAACAACTGCTAACAATCAAAGGGGCACTAGGACAGGTCAAAAACCTGACTTTGATTCGAGCTGCGGAGTTCAGGACACTTAAGGAGGAATGTTCCAAATTGAAGAACAACTAAAAACCATGAATTCCAAGTGGTAATGGACAAAGGCTCCAGCCAAAGTGTATGCGTGGGACTTGCGGGACTAAACCAGCTCCAACGTCGTGACGGTACGTTCCTTCTCAACAACTCCGCTTTGCTTTATATTATTTGATACTTGGTTGACGATAGGAGTTTTGTGTCTACAGCATTTAGGTCCCAATTGATATCACGCCATATTACCTTGATCACTATTAAGGATGTCGAATAGCTGACGGGAGAGAGATAATTCGGTTAAACCCCTATCCTTAGGGGTTTGCACATTAAATCTTCATTGAACCACCCATTCACATTACATTTTAATGAGTGGAATTGGTAGTTATGACGCTATTTATTGGTATGGATTGGTTGGCAAAGTACCAAGCAATCAATTGTGTGTGCCAATGAGAAGATGTTCGTATCCCCTTAGGAAATGAAGTTAATCTGTTCATGATGACGGAAGCAACCAGGGTCAGAGGCTCGTTTTTTGTACATGTATCTGTACTCTAAAACATAAGAATTCGTGCTAAAAGGATGTCAGTCTTTTTGGCACTTGTTACTACAAAGGAAGTTGACAGACAAGTCAGAGAGAAGCGACCTTATGGATGTACAATAGTTTCGTGATTTTCTAAAGTATTTTCCTGGGACTTGCTGGGTCTTCTCTGACTCGACAAGTGGAATTCAAATCGTTGATTTGACTACCTGGTGCTGCACCCGTAGCTCGGGGCCTTATCGGATTGGACCTTTCTGAAATGAAAGAGTTGTCGTGCAGCAACTAATAAGAACTAACTACAAAGGCTTTATAAGACCTAGATCCTCACCCTGGGGAGCTCCGGTCTTGTTTGTCAAGAAGAAGGACGGATCATTCCGGATGTGCATTAATTATCGGGAATTGAATAAACTAACGGTGAAGAACCATTATCCGCTCTCAAGAATTGATGATTTATTTGATCAGCTTTAAGGGTCGAGTGTCTACTCAAAGATTGACCTAAGGTCGGGTTATCACCAACTGAATGTTCGAGAAGAATACATTCTGAAAACTGCTTTTAGAACCCGTTACGGCCATTATGAATTTCAAGTTATGCCATTTGGTTTGACAAACACACCTGTCGTATTCATGGACCTTATGAATCGGGTGTGCAAACCATATTTGGATAAATTCTTAATTGTTTTTATTGACGATGTTCTGATATATTCAAATAACAAGCAAGAACACGAAGAGCACCTTAAGCTAATCTTAGAATTACTTAAGGAAAGAGGAGTTGTATGCCAATTCCAAGTTTTTAGTTTATGTTCTTCTGACTAGTCTTTTATTTGTTTTTTAGTGTAAATTTTGGATTCCCAAAGTACAGTTCCTTGGGCACATGATTCATAGTGAGGGCATTCACGTGGATCCTGCCAAGATCGAATCCATTAAAGATTAGGCATCTCCTAAGTCGCCAACGGAGATTCGTCAATTTTTAGGTCTTGCTGGGTATTTATCGAAGATTCATTGAAGGTTTTGAAGATCGCCAAACCGCTGAACAAACTCACCAGAAGAAGGTAAGTTGAAGTAGGGTGATAAACAAAGAAGCAGCTTTTAACTGTTGAAGCAGAAGTTGTGCATGTGCACTGATAGTGTAGAATACAATATCGTTTTGCCACCCACCCCCACCCTCCCCCAACACATTCTACTTAAAATAAATCCCAATTAAAAACCAAAACAGACCAAAAATGGCTAAAAAATATGCTTGTTTGTGTTTTGTGTGTTGCAGCTACGGATATATCAAAAATCACAGAACAACAGTCAAAAAGGTCAAGCCGGGGAGACAGGAGAATCAAGAGATTACAAAAAGAAGCCAGGATTTCAAAAAAACGAGCCAGGAAAAGTCGAACCAGTAGTCAAGTCAGTCACAGTGGTCAAACAAAGTCAACATAAAAGGACAAATCCTCAAAATGTTTAACCTTGGTCCCTCAACTTTCACAAAAGTCCAAAAATGTCCCCTCCTCCCTTATTGGACCCAGAAAACCTCAATGGGCCTTAAAAACCCTAAGTTACCCTCACCCGGATCCAAAGCCCATTACTTAGCCCAAAACCCTAGTCCATTTTCCTTTCTATAAACCACAAGGACCTAAACTGCCAATTTCTAAACTCATTTTACACTATAAATAAGAAAACCAAAGAGAAGGACTATTTGTGTCAAAAGGCAAAGTTACAACTGACTTTTACCCGTTTCATAGTTAAAAAAAGAAAAAGGCGCGAAGCATTGGTTACTGTTCATTTGTCTTCCCCGTTTTACCAAGTAGTTAAAACCAAGGGGCAAATCAAAATTAGAGGGTGCTTAAGTCAATTTTCAAGAAGGTTACACTAAAATGGCAAGGACATAACTGTCTTATAAGAGCTCATCTACTAGCTCACTCTCATTAGAAGGCCACGTCAGAGCAAGAAAAAGCACAAGGTTAAGTAGGATTTACTCTTGGAATCACTCACAAACTAAAAAAATGTCACATCAAGGGGAATGACACGACTGGCAATCCTTAGTACACAACAATGATCAAACGGCTCAAAATCATTGTGCAATGATTAGAAGAATCAAGGGGCGTGCGGATTGAAGAGCTAGGAATTGGATTCAGAGGCCTAGTGTTCAGCTGGCACTATAAAGAGGGCTCACTTTCTCACACATCACATTAGTTTTTTAGCAATTTTAGTCTAGCTTAAATTTCGTAATTTTACTTAAAAGTTTTTGTAATCTCTTTTTTAAGCAATGTAATCAGTTTCTTCTATAAATGAAATTCAGTTTTAAAGCTTTTTAAATCTCACTCTTAAGTTCTAATTTAAATTCTCAAAAATTAAGCTATTTTTCATAAGCCTGTCATAAGCTCATTTAAGCTCTTGTAAGTCTATAAGCTTACAATTGAGCTAAATTAGATCTTATTATACTTAGATTGTTAAACCAGCTTAAAAACTTTAACTATTGGATTTATAAGCTATGGAAGGGGAGCTAACTTTAGAAGAGCTCCCAAGGACTTATACCCTAGCTTATTAATAAGCTAGGGAGCTTGTAGCTGCCCTATTGGGAACCTTTTGTTGAGCTAAAGGTTTTTGTAAGTTTCTCTTTAAGTTTCATTAATTACTTGTCTCTAGTTCTTATTAGTTTTAGTTGCTTATTTAATTGCTTTGTTGCTTAAAATTAGTTGCTTAATTGTGCTTATTACTCTTTACTAGTGTTTATTAGTTATATGTTTTCAACTGTTTTTGCTTATATAGATAAAACTCATCAGTTCTTAGTTCTGTCATAAATCATAAAAAAAACAAAAATATTATTGTGATTATAGTATACGATCTTTGTTCTAGCTTATCAGTTGTTGAAATCATGTTTAAAATTGGTAGATTAAAGTTTTTTAAAACCTTGTCAATAAGTTTTAAACATTAGTTTCATTTTTAAGCCTTTTATCAAAACTGTCATTTACTTTAATGGGGTGTTTGGCATAGCCATTTGACTATCAAAAGTCAATAGTATTTGTGCAAACCTTTTAAGACAGCTTAGATTTCAGTTAAAACATTAGGAATTGAGTTTTTATAAGGTAGTTTGCAAAAATCAAAAAGTTATGACTTATATTAGATGTTCCTGCACCAGGGGAAATGATCTTTGATTTTCACTTGTGGAAATTATCAAACCAAGCTATCTAAAGCTTGGTTATTCTTGATTTGTGTTTGTACACTCTAAGGGAGTGTGTCTAAGTGCAGGATTACCATTTAGGAGGAATCCTTTGCACCATTGGTTTTGTGTTCTGATGCAAAGTGCACCAGCAGGTACAATCTAGTCTGCTGTCATTTTGCTGTATAATTTTCAGCTAGATTGATAGGATTTAGGAGCTTATAACTAGGTTTTAAAATACGTTTATTTTATATAGCTTAATATAGGATAGGGCTTATTTTTCATTTCCAAACTAGATTTGCTAGATTTAAATTTTGCTTTTATAAAGAGTCTTATCAGCTTAGAAAAAGGCCAAAAATAGTAGGTAAATTAGTAGGTAATTAGTAAAATCATTAATTCTTGCCTAAGATTAGTAGTTTTTATAGCTTAATAGATTAGATTATAAAGTAGGTTAACTTGTTTTCAGAAGCTTATAGTCTAGTTTTGTCCTTTTGCTTTTTAGCTTAATGAGATTTTTTGCTTATTTTCTAGATTTCTGAGTTTGCTTATTTCCTCATCATTTTCAGTAGTTTAAGCTCTCATTTCTTTTCAATCTTAGATTAAGCATGTCATAAGCTACCTAGAACACTTTTTGCTTTTCCATTTGAGCTTAATTGAGTATTGTTATATCGTATTTAGTGAACCAAGGAAATAGCCACTTTTGTGAACAGCTTTTGATAAGTGTTTCTAAGCTTTATTAGTTAGTTTTAGTTTAGGTTTCCTTATAAAAAAGTGCTTAATTTTGTGTTTTTTTTAGTCCTAATATTTAGATTTCATAAAAGTCAAATAAATTAAAAGGTGCATAAAGGGGTTAGCTACACTCGACCTCGACCTCCCACACACACACACTCTTTCCTCCATGCTACAATAGCGCTCATCCGGTCTACCTTCTTTCATTCAAACCTGTTATACACATTTTGGTTTTTATAAGCTAAATAAGTTGTTAGCTTATTTCGTAGATTTATTTATTATGCTACAACTTCAGGCTTAATTTTTCCTAGGTTTCATATTAGCTTAAGCTATTTTTTGAATTTTTCTAGATTTTTTCTATAAGTTTAGTATTTTTAATCTTTTATTTACTTTAAAAACTTTAAAAAATCATAAAAATAGAAAATTAATCAGAAAAATAAAAATCTTTTTTTTAAAATTTACTTTTAATATAAAGTTTGTAGGAAAATTAGTTTCACTTTCGTAAGGTCTATTTTGCAAAAATTCACTTTTTAAAGAACGGGTTTTCGTTCCCGTTCTCGATTTTAATTTTTATCTCTCGTTTTAACTCCGTTTCTGTTCTAGTTTTTTTTAAACTTCGTTTTTAGTCAATTAGAATACATTTAAAAAGAAAAATAAAAATTAGGTTTAATTTTGTAGAATTTAGGTTTTTCGCCTTATTTTTAGTGTCCCGTTTCGCGTTTTTAATTAAATTTTAATTGTTTTTTTTAGTAGATATAGATTATCAAAAATAACTTTGCTACATTTAAATCAGAATCCAAGCTTAAACGAGGTTTCAATTTCACTAGTCGTTGGGGAAAACGACCCGGGTGATCATATTTACCCGGTTTAATATACGTATTATATATTATATTATATATATTTTTGAGAGTGAATTTTACCAAGGGTAACTTGGTAATTTTCTTAATTACTCTTAAGGTTATATTTTATAGTATTTTTTATTGTGATATAAAACTGCACATCAAGTTTTTTGAGCGCCGTTTGTAGGGTGGACTACGTGTTTAAGATTCTACGTTTTGTGTTTGTTTGATTTGGTTGAAGATCATTTCACCTCGAAAGTTTCATTTTTCGTTTTATAATTCAAAAATCCAAAAAAAAATCATAAATATAAAAATAATGATAAAAAATATTTTTCCTTTTCTTTTTAGTATATGTAAAGATAAAAAATAGAAATATTCAAAAAATAGAAAAATCTTCCTTTTTAATTAATGAAATAAAAAATCACCAATTGGTTAAAAATTACAAAATTATAACATTTCTCAACGGATGTTGTTATCATTTCAATTTCGTGTGAACTTGTTGGTTCCAAATCGAAACTCAAAAATTTAATACTTTGCCTTTTGTGTCTCTATGAAGTACGGCTCACTTGAAAGCATATTTCAAGAGCTACCGTGAAGTAGTTGATTATTTGGTTTAAGTCTCTTTCGTGTAACCGTTAAAATTCATTGTTAAAAAAAAAATTAGTGTAAAGTTTTGCTTTTTGATTTTTAGTTTTTTTTTTATGCGCACTCGTTCGCAATCTCGAAGACGTCAACAACAAACTCTTCCGGTTGTTGTTGAAAATTTTGATTTAGAAGAACAATTGATCGATCAAACATCTGTCTATGGCCGACAATAGAACCATGGCCCAATGTTACAAGCACCTCGAAAGGGGTATGAAGATGCTATGGTTGTTCCAACCGATCAAGCTAATATTTCGAGCTTAAAACAACCTTTAATAAAATCTTGTGCAAGTAATAAGTTTACGGTAGACAGACCCTCACAATCACCTTTCGATTTTTTAACAAGGTCACTTCAAAGTTTAGTACATCCCGAAGTTCGAACACTTCGGTAAGCTTTTTGCTTTTCCCTTTTTCTCTAGACGGTGTATGCACGAGATTGGTTAGACAAGGAACTCTAAGATCAATTTCAGGGGACTACCTTGGGTTCAAAATTTCATAAACCAATTCTTCCCACCATAGAAAAACACTTATCTCCGGAACAAAATCACCATTTTTCCAAGAACCAAAACGAACCCTTTAAACAAAGCATGTGGGAACGTTTTAAAGGACTCCTTCGTCCATGTCGCTCACCATGGTATCTCGGAACTACACTCAATCAGTATTTTTACTCTATTTTTGAAATCAAAACGATCAGATAACCTTTGATTCCACCGCGAGGTGGCAAACTCTTAGGGGGGGAATACAGGATGCTCTCTTAGACAAGATGCCTCAAGAAGGTTTAGCGATTATTGAAAGCAAGTCAAAAGTTCGTTACTCAAGGAGTCGTGCTAGTGATTCAAGAGTGAGTACGGATGCTCCTCTTTCTAATTCTTCACCTTCTAATAATTCTTTCGATATGCAACAAATAGCCGCTTCTCTTGAGGATAAGATGACTATCAAGATGAAACAAATGATGAATGAAATGAAAGCTTTAGTTGTTACTACTCCCGCACCCGTCAAAGCGGTTGAGGAAGTATGTGTCACGTGTGGATCGAATCACAATTTTAACCATTGTCCGTTAACTCGAGGTGGAAACGATTTTCCCGTTTTTCATGACAACATCCAACAATTTCAACAAACCGCAGCCGTTGGTAATTTTCTCCAAAGAAACCAACCTTCCAATTTGGCAAGTCAAATGAGACCACCGGGTTTCAATCAACCGAATGTCCAAAACAACCAAAACCGATACCAAGGAACCAATTCTAATTTCAACCAAAACCGTGGAGGAAATTTTAACCAAAACCGTCAAAACAACCAAAATCAAGTTTACCAAGCACCACCATACCAACCACCAACAAATCAACCTTTGGTTAATCAAGCTTTACCTCCCGTTTCACAAGTTCAAGGAGTGTCCAAAACGGATTTTGAAAGTTATGCTAAAGCAAATGATGCGAACATGAATAACTTGCAAATGAAGTTGGATAATTTTCAAAGAAACCAAAATGATTTTCAAAGAGTTTACAATGATTCTCAAAAGAAACAAGATGATTTTCAGAAAATGATGCTCAGTTTCATGCAAAGCTATCACACCAATCAACCTTCAAGTTCAAGTACTTTACCAAGCAATACCATTCCAAATCCTAGGAATGAAGCCAAGGCAATTATAACTCGTAGTGGTGTTTCATACGATGGACCTCCGATTCTACCACCGGTGGTGGAAAAGGAAAGTAGGTGACAAAGGATACGGAGCTACCGAGCACCGAAGACATCCAACCTCCTCCATTGGTCCAAGAACAAACCAAAGACAAAGATCCAATCGAAGAACCTTCTTTCGTTGCTAACAATGCCAAACCTAATTTACCTTACCCGTTAAGACTCAACAAACAAAAGATTCATGAAAAATATGACATTCTTTCTTCAAAGTTTATGGAAATCTTTCGCAATCTTCATTTTGAGATTAGTTTTGCGGATGCTCTCATTCATATGCCAAAGTTTGCGTCAATGTTTAAGAAGATGTTAAATAACAAAGACAAGTTTGAATCCGAATTAACCAAAACGACCGTGAATGAAAAATTGTAGTGCGGTTGTCCTAAAAAAGCTTCAGAAAAGCCTAGGTGCCCCGGTCGTTTCTCATTCCGCAATGTGATTTTTTCGGCGGTTCGATAGTTACTTACCCTTACCAATTTAGGTGCTAGTATCATCTCATGCCTTATATTCCATTTGGAAAAAGCTTCCACTCCCGGGACCTAACTGAAACAAAAATGGTATTAGAATTAGCCGAGCACCGACAATTTTCCAAACCAACCGTGTTGCCGAAAAGGTTTTTTTTCAAAGTAGGGAATTTTTACTTTCCCCCGACTTTGTAGTTCTTGATTTTATAGCCGATTCCTCGAGAACCGTTGATACTCGGTTTGCGACCCTTTTCTTAACTGGCTCATGCTTTAATCGATGTTTACGAAGGAGAGATTACCTTAGGAATGATGATCAAGTTCGTTAACCCTTAATGCTGGTGAGCATCTTCCATTTCATACTACAATCTCGAATCATAGAGAAGGTTGAATCTAATCGATGTCACATGTGAAATTTATTCACAAGAAGTACTTGGATTTTCTTCCGATTACCGTGTTACAACAATGCCTTCTCCGTACTAAACAGCCGATTGTTTCCACTTTCATCTTCCAACACTAACTTCAGTATGATGAAAGCGATTTTCTACTCTTTGAGAAGCCGATGCTTTTTAGCAATCGATGATGAACCATTTCAACCATTTTTTCATGCTAACGTACTATGATCCCGAGGGTGACATTCTCATTCTCGAAGCACTTCTCAACAGTGATCCATTACCTCACCCAAACCAAGGAGATTACTCACATATCACGACACGTCAAGACTCAAACTCAATAACCTCACTCCTCCAAAGTCAATACTACTGCAACAGAAAATGAAATCTCAACCGAAACACAAAATTCATAATACTCATTACTCGAATCAACAAAATCAATCCTCACTCAAATCAATCAAACAAAAATCAAAACATCCAAACACAACGACCCGGAATTCAAAAAGACTCTAAAGTTGTTGAAACCACAGAATTCTTCACTCGATATGCAATTTCTTCTTATGAACCAAAAGTTATGAAATTCCCGAAGTCGAACTTAAAGAGTTACCTCCGCATCTCGAGTATGCGTTTTTAGAGGAAAATAACAAGCTTCCAGTCATAATTTCAAAAGATTTGAGCCAAGATGAAAAGACCTCACTCATTAACGTTCTGAAAAACCGAAAACAAGCAATTGCTTGGAAACTTTCTGATATCCGAGGCATAGATCCAGAGTTTTGCTCTCACAAAATCCTTTTAGAAGATGATTACGAACCTTCAGTCCAACATCAAAGGAGGGTTAACCCTAAAATCCACGACGTCATCAAGAAAGAAGTAGAAAAACTTCTTGACGCGGGATTGATTTATCCGATCTCGGATAGTCCATGGGTTAGTCCGGTCCATTGTGTTCCTAAAAAAGGTGGTATGACCGTTGTCAAGAACGAAGAAAATGAATTGGTGCCTACAAGATTAGTCACGGGATGGAGAGTTTGCATCGACTATCGAAAGTTAAACGAAGCAACTTGTAAAGACCATTTTCCGTTACCATTCATGGACCAAATGTTAGAGCGATTAGCCGGCAACGAATTTTATTGTTTCTTAGATGGTTTTTCAGGGTATTTTCAAATCCCAATTGATCCTAAAGATCAAGAGAAAACTACTTTCACGTGCCCATACGGAACTTTCGCGTACCGTCGTATGCCATTCGGTTTGTGCAATGCACCCGGAACTTTTCAACGTTGTATGATGGCCATTTTTCACGACATGATAGAAAAAACAATAGAAGTTTTTATGGACGGTTTTGCAGTTTCCGGAGATTCTTTTTCCTCATGTCTTGCCAATTTAGACAAAATGCTCAAACGGTGTGAAGACACCAAATTAGCACTAAATTGGGAAAAGAGCCATTTCATGGTTAAAGAAGGCATTGTTTTAGGACATAAGATCTCTAGAAAAGGAATTGAAGTCGATAAGGCCAAAGTTGATGTAATTTCAAAGCTTCCTCACCCAATGATCGTTAAAGGAATCATAATTTTTCTCGGGCATGCTGGATTCTATCAAAGATTTATCAAAGACTTTTCCAAAATCTCTCGACCCATGACCCATCTCTTAGAGAAGAACACTCCTTTCATTTTTTCGGAAGATTGCATTCTTGCCTTTCAAACATTGAAAAAGAAGTTAACCGAAGCTGTTAACCGAAGCTCCAAAATTCTCATTGCTCTGAATTGGGACCAACTTTTGAAATCACTGTGTGTGCAAGTGATAATGCAATAGGGTTGCGGTCCTTAAGGGAAAGAATTGAGAAGCATTTTCGACCAATTCATTATGCAAGTAAGACAATGACCGAAGCAGAAACAAATTACACAACAACGGAAAAAGAAATGCTTGCAGTTGTTTACGCTTTTGAGAAATTTCAATCATATCTAATCATGAACAAGAGTGTTGTTTACACAGACCACTCCGCATTAAAATACCTTTTCAACAAGAAAGACGCCAAAGCAAGATTGCTTAGATGGGTCTTACTTCTTTAAGAATTCAATTTTTCAGTAATTGATACCAAGGAGCTGAAAACTATGCAGCCGATCACCTCTCTCGTCCTTGTAAACCCGTAATGAAGAATGTTTTTAGATCCAAAGAAAAATCAATGAAACCTTTCCCTCTTGAAACATTGAATATGGTGACCTTCTCATGATGACCAAAATACCCTGTGGTTTGCCGATATAGCAAATTACCATGCGGGGAATTTTCTTATCAAAGGAATGTCAACCCAACAAAAGAGGAAGTTTTTCAAGGATATAAAGCATTACTTTTGGGATGATCCCTATCTCTTTCGAACATGTGCAGATCAAATCATCGTAGATGTGTAATTGGCCAATAGCTTATGAAACTCTAAAGGCTTGTCATGAAGGACCCACCGTGGGCCACACAGTACAACATCACAGCTTGGAAAGTATTTGATGCGGTATCTTTTGCCTACAATTTTAAGATGCTAACAATTAATCAAATCTTGTGATGCCTCTTCAAAAGACAAGGCAAAATCTCCTCAATGTGAGAGATCCCTCAAAAATTGCACTCTAATTTTTATGAATTTTCGATGTTGTGGTAATCGATTTTTTAAGGGACCTTTTCGTCGTCTAAGGAAACAAATATATTCTAGTACCCGATATCATTCCTAAATGGTTGTAGCCAAGGCGCACCCCCACCACCAATGCTAAAGTTAGTTGTTCAAGTTTTTAAAATCCCTTTTCTCCCGATTTGGTGCTCCTAGAGCAATTATAAGCGATCGAGGGACCCATTTTTGTAACAATAAGTTTGCAAGAGTCATGTAAAAATATGGTGTCACCCATCATCTTTCCACTCCTTACCACCCTCAAACGAGTGGTCAAGTTGAAGTCACGAATCAAGGTCTCAAAAGAATTTTAGAGAGGACGGTAGGAGAAAACCGTGCCTCATGGTCAGACAAGTTAGATGATGCATTATGGGCTTTTAGGACCGCTTACAAGACTCCAATTAGATGCACTCCGTACAAGTTAGTTTATGGTAAAGCGTGTCACTTACCAGTTGAACTAGAACACAAGGCTTATTGGGCTCTTAAGCATGCCAACTTCGATCTCAAGACTGCGGGTGATCATCGAAAGCTCCAACTCAATGAACTTAGCGAGCTTCGTGATCAAGCTTATGAGAATTCATTAATCTACAAGGAGAAGACAAAGAAACTTCACGATTCCAAGATAAAGAACCGAATCTTCAATGTTGGTGATCAAGTCTTGCTTTTCAACTCCCGATTAAAGATTTTCTCCGGAAAGCTCAAATCCCGATGGTCCAGACCTTTCACAATTTCTGAAGTTTATCCTTATGGCACTGCCAAGTTGTCTCATGCTGATGGTTCGAATTTCAAAGTTAATTGCCACCGTCTTAAGCATTACTATGGAGGGGATACACCACCATTGGTTATCTCGGACCTCCAGACTTTCCCTAAGGACAACTAAATTCAAGATTCGAGTTCCGAGATGCGACTCAGTGACCGAAAAACAAGCCCGCTTTGGGAGTTCACCCCATGCCTTATCCTTCTATTTTCCTCTATTATCTTAAACAAACAGTGTTGTGTAGAAGAGAGGCTTGTATTCATTCTGATTTCTCGATGTTGCGCTTGTTGTTGTGATTATTGTAGGATCGAACCACCAGAAATTCTTTGAAGCCTCTCGTTTCATGTTGATTTGTCCCGTTCTACTCGAGCTTCTCATCCTTTGTGTGAAATTAGTTTGGGGAGATCCAATATCCTTTCATCATTATCGATTAACATTTATCTTTGCATACCTCATAAACGGCTTAGATTTACGTAGAGACCCGACTTTAAACATTGAGGACAATGTTTTGTTTTAGTTTGGGGAAGGGAATCTATCGATTTGATGTTGCTTGCTTATTGTTTTGTTCTCACGTACCCGTTTTCCCACAAAAATAGCAAAAAATTTAAAATTTTAAGTTCTTATTTGTCATACAAATTTTAAAAGAAAAAAAATATATATATATATATATATATATATATATATATATATATATATATATATATATATAAAATAAAATAAAAAATAAAATAAGTGTTAAGACACAAATGTAGGTTTTCCGTTGGTAAGAATAAAAAGTAATTTTTGACCCGATCGTACGTGTAGAGTTCTAGCTTTCTCCCTTAACAATTAAAGAAGAATAGTTTTGGGTGTCTAGTCTCAATGTAGACTTTAAACATGCTAGAACTTGAATCGATAGTAAATGAAGACTTGGTGCTAATCTCAGTAGATTTAAAAAATGCCGAGTTGGATTTTATAAAGCTAAGTATTTGCGAATTTCATTTTACAAAGATCCGAGAAAATTATAGTGATGATTTAAATAAGTCAATGACATAAACGAGAATAGTTGTTTACTTCAAGTTCAAAAGTGTTAATTGTGGCATTTTCTCCCATTAGTCCCTTTCAGACATTTAAATGAAGTGTAATAAATAAGAAATGCGGTTTTTTAGTGGTTAATAATTAGCTAATAGAAGTTTTTTTAGTTCTTTTGTGATTAGGATGAGTACACATCAGGAATACTTAATTTGGCATACTATAATATCAAATACAGAAATATTTTACTTAATCATTAAAGAGCCCTTAGGTATAAGGGATAATATAATCAATAATAATCCGAGACTGATAAAATGTTTGTTGTATCTTGCCGGCTCACAACCGATGTACAGCTCTTCTAAAAGGTCGAGGAAGATTACCGGAAGTCGAAAATATGTTTGCTACATTCTTTGTCGGAGGCGTGGCCTAATGTGTTAGCCTTCTAAAGGACTGAGGTTTAATAATAATTGCTTAGCTTTTTGTCTTATTTTGTGCCTTAAAGAGCCTAAGGGTATATGGTGCAAATAAGATTGGTCCATTCATGTCTTAAAGAGCCTTAGGGTATATGACATGAATGGTGCCTTGCTTAAGTAGCCTAATAAAAGCCAAATTTTGGTTGCCTCGATGTGGACTTTAATCTTGATAACATTTGATCTTTTGAAAAGGGCTAGGAGCTATTTATTGCGTTTTTAACCATTACGTTTTATTTTTGGAATTAATAAGTATCGAAACAAGTCTTAAAGAGCCTTCGGGTATATGACTTAAGTAAAATCTTGAGATACAAAAGTAGGAATTGTGGGAGAAAAAGTAAGTACATAATTAGTATTTATGAGTAGTGTTAGTGTTATGACTTGTAATTAACAATGATCTTGTTTTTAAGCTTAGCATGGGAAAAGTGAAAAATCGGGGATGATGAAGTTATCTTTTAGACACTTAATTATGCTTTTTATTCTATGATCCTTAAAGTTACCAATAAGGTAATGAAAACAATACATTATGTCAACACAAATAAGTTGTAGTTAGGTAGTTAATTATCAAGAAAAATCATAAAAAGAGAAAAATCTTTAAAAATGGGAAGTTGGGTGTTTTATAACTTGTGATCTCTTAGCTCTCTCAACAAAACTCTTTGCTACTTTTCAAAGGATTAGTTTGGGAAAGTTTTAAGGTATTTGGTTATAAGGCATGTGATATTGCGTGAGGATACGCAATTATTTAGTTTGGGGAATTTTGATAAGTGTAAAATACACATATCCGTTAATACCTAAAATAACCTAATTAAACCCAAAACAGACCAAAAATGGCAAAAATATGCTTGTATTTGTGTTTTGTGCATGCAGGTACGGATATATCAAAAATCATAAGAAAACGGTCAAAAATGGGCAAGCACGGACACAAGAATCAGAAGAGTACAAAAAGAAGCCAAAGATTCAAAGCCGAAGCTAGAAAAGTCAAACCCGCAGTCAAATCCAGTCAACATTGTCAACAAAAAGTCAACCAATAAAAGACAAGACCCAAAAATATTCCATTTTTACCCTCCAAGTTTCACCAAAGTCCAAAAATAACCCCTCACCCCTTATTGGGCCTGAAAAAACCTAAAATACCTTATCCAGATCCATTTAGCCCAAAAGCCCATTCCATAAGCCGAAAACTTAGCTTACCTCTCTTTTTATAATCCACAGGGACCAAACTTACACATTTCTAAAGCCCTTTATAACTAGAAAGAGAGAAAGGAAAGAGAGGGGCTAGAAGTGACAATTGGCCAAAGTAAAAACCGAATTTACTCATTCAGTTATAAAAAGGCGCAAAGAAATTTTTACTGTTCATCATCACCTACAATCCACCACTCAGTTAATATCAAGGGGTAAATGGAAATTGAGGGCTCTATTGGTTAATTCAAGGGCTTATTAACACAAACCCAGGGTTAAATCAGTAATCTCAAGAACTTTCATTACCTCACTCATGCTAAGAGGCCACGTATGACTAGGAGAAAACACAAGGGATTTAGGTTTTTACACTAAATCAACACTCAAAGAAAGCACAAGCTGTCACACTCAAAGAATGACAGCTTGGCAATCCTCAAGTATCCACAAATGATCCAACGGCTATAAATCATAATCCAATGATTAAGAGATTCAAGGGATGAGATTGAAGGATTGGAGAGCAAGGCAGCTCAGGCATAGAAGCTTCTCTACAGCCTATAAATAGGCCCTTACCTCACACACACAAGAGGAGTCAGATTTTAGTAGCTTTTAGTTTAGCTTAATTTCGTATTTTTAATGTAATTTTCTTTAAATGTTTCGTAATCTCCTTTTTAAGTAATGTAATCAGTTTCTTTTATTAATGAAATTCAGTTTAAAGCTCTTTAAATCTTACTTTTAAGCTCTCATTTAAATTCTTAAATATTAAGCTAAAGCTCAATAAGCCCTCATAAGCTCAAAATCAGCTCTAATAAGTCTATAAGCCTATCATGAAGCTCAACTCATCTTAATCATACTTTAAACCTGTGAAATTAGCTTAAGACTTCTATTTACTTTGGATTTATTATATTTAAGCTTTTTAGAAGGGGATCTTAATTTGGAAGAGATCTCATGGACTTATACCCTAGCTTATTAATAAGCTAGGGAGCTTGTAGCTGCTCTTTTGGGACCTCTTGTTTAGCTAGAGGTGTCTTGTAAGTTTCTCATTTAATCCCTTTTATTCTAGCTTAAAATAGTTTTCTATTTGCTTTCTATGCTTATTTGCTTATTCAGTCTGCTTATTATTGCTTATTTGTGTTTCATCTGGCTTATTAATCATTTTAGCTTATCTGTTTTTGATCAAAATAGTTTAGATCATAGTTTTATAAGTAATTTTTCATAAAACCCTTAAAAACCAAAAATATTATAGCATAGTATAGATCTTTGATTTCTAGTTAATCAATTGTTAGATCATCTTAAGTAAGTTTGATATAAGCTAGTTAATATCTGGGTTTGTAGTTTTAATAATTAGATTCAATCTTTTAAGGTTTTTCAAAACTGTCAAATTTTGAAAGGAGTGTTTGGATTTAGCTACTTTGACCTCAAAAAGTCAAAGTGAGCTCTTGAATTTGGTTGAGTCAGTTTCATTCTACCTTATAATCATTAGGAAAAGCAATTTTAAAGGTTAGTTTGCAAAAATCAATAAGTTTAGGCGTATTTTATCTCTCCAGCACCAGGGTACTTTTAGGGTTAAAGTTAGATGGCTTATTTTTGAGATAGGGACTCTAGGTTTTGATTGTGCTTAAATCTAGTTTTAACACACTCATTTGAGAGTGTATAGAGTAGTGGTAACCCTTAAGGAAGCCTGCACTTTTAGTCTTTGTGGTATTGCCAATTGCACCAGCAGTACTAACATTAGTTAGTACTGCTGATACTTAAGCCCCAAATTAAGCCAGCAATGTTAGGATTTAATAGCTTATCTTTTAGTATTTTATAGTTTAGTTATAGCTTAATATAGATTAAGACTTACATTTTATTTTCTAGCTTATTGTCCTAGCTTATTTTGCTGTCAAAATTCAGCTTAAACAGCCAAAAATACAAAAACAGTAGGTTAAATATTTAGTTTCTAAAATCTGAATTCTAGCTTAAGGTAGTAGTTTTTATTGCTTAAATAGTTAGTTTATAAGTAGCTTAATAAGTTTTCAGAAGCTCATAGTCTAGATTTGCTTTTTGAGCTTTTTAGCTTAATTTGATTTTGTGCATTTTAGCTTAATTCCTGAGTTAGCCATTTTCATAATCATTTTCAATAGCTTAAAAGTGTTTCCAGCTTTTGTTTCTTTTCTCAATTAGTTTAAGCACATCTTAGGGAGTTTAGAACAGCTTTTAGATTTTACTTTAAGCTTATTTTGAGCTTTTTGCAGCTTATTTAGCAAAAATCAAGGATAAGCCCTTGTTTCTGTAAACAGCTTAATAATAAGCTGTTTAAGAGCTTATTAGTGGGTTTCAGACCATAGTGCTTTTGTTAAAGTTGTTCTCTCCAGCTTTTTCTACAACTTTGCTTCTTTAAGTTTTTCATTTTAAGCTTTTTAAAATTTCAAATGCTTAATGGACTTAGTTTGTAATCGGGTTGGGCTCTCAGGGTAGGTAGTGTAACTTTTTAATTTCAGTTGTTTTTCTGTTAGTCCTTACGTTAGTTAGTTAGTTTCCCAGTTAGTCCTTTAGGTTTTTGCACCATTAGTCCTTAGTTAAGTATTTTAATCAAGTTTATTAGTTTTAATTAGTAATTAGGTTTAGGTCTTAATTAGTTTAATTAAGATTTATTTAAAAGATAAAAATTAGGGCTTTTAATTTTTATTAATTTCTGCACATTTTCTTTATTTAGTGTAATTTTTATAAAAATTTTAGGATTTAATTTTTAATAGATTTATTATTTTTTTTTAGAATTAAATAGTTTTTAATTGATAAAAAATTCAAAAATAATCTAAAAAAAATATTTTTATTTTAATTTAGGTTTAGAAACATAGTTTGCAACTTTAGGGTTAAATTTTAGTCTATTTGCTTAATCGTTGCGTTTTATTTGTTTTCCGTATTTGTTTAATTGTTTAATTTGCCTTTAATTTTCAATTTTAATTGTTGCTTTTTATTTAGTAGTCATAGATCGTCAAATCATCTATTTTCTTATTCAAATCAGAATCCAAGCTTAAACGAGGTTTCAATTTCACTAGTCGTTGGGGAAACGACCCGGGTGATCATACTTACCCGGTTAAATATACGTATTATATATTATATTATATATATTTTTGAGAGTGAATTTTCCTTAGGGAATTTTCTTAATTGCTCTTTTAAAAGTATTATATTTTATATATATTTTGGGTATATAAAACTTCTACACCAGTGTCTTTTAGCTAATCTTTACAAAGTACTCCATAATTACTACAAATCTCAAATATAATCGATTTAGTACCAATTCTCGCAATAATTATACAAAATGGGTCATTTACATGGGATAATTGATGCTATGAAAGTGATGTTATTTGATGTCATCAATAAGTTGTTTGTGAATTTTAAAGTTAGAAGAGCCTTATTCACTACCCCTAAGACTGCGAAATCTAATTTTTTAGACACTACCCTAGTAGTAGCAAAAACTAGGTTTGTTGTAGTCACTCCGTTAACCGCGAAAGATATGGATGCTAATGCTTCACGATCAACTTCACTATTTGAGCAAGTTACAAAACTTAGAAATTACATGCGAACTAAAGCGAAAACAAGTAGAAAGTGGAAAAAGTGGTTTGAAAGACAACCACGTTTTAGTTGGTCCCTTAAGAGTGAACCTGCTAAAATGACTTCGAGTGTAACAATGGGTAGAGATAATGCCGTGTCTCATTCTAGAACACCGATTCCTATTAAGAAATGGGTAGCCAAACAGTACACTCTTCCATATATGTTTTCTCCATGTATTGCAAAATCATACTATGGATTGTTGATAGTGGATGCTCAAAGCATATGACTGGCAATCTTAAATTGCTGAGAAATTTCATAGAAAAATTCTTGGGAACAATCCGCTTCAGGAATGACCATTTTATAGCAATCACATGATACAAATATTATGTGCATGGCAATTGATGAGGTGTCATTTTATACACTTTTTCGGGGTCATTTAACCCCCTAAATCGTACAATTATGCCTAAAATAGGTACTTAATCGTTCTTTTTCAGGTATTTAGCATTTGGAAGGCATTTGGAGGAAATACACGTGACTTGGGCTCATTTGGAGAAGAAACAGACAAGACTACAGACCTACACCAACATCTCTCAAGATTATGTTCTCAGCTGCTAGAGACTGCGTCACAGATTACACGTGACGCCGTCACAACTCTTACTAAGACGGCGTCACAAGAATCCACGACGGCATCAGAATGCACGACCCAGCCCATTATCTAGAATATTTTATTCATGAGCGTCACGATTAAAACGCGACGCCGTCACATCGATTTTCCTATATATACAAATCCGTTTTTAGGGTTTTAAGTGTGTAACTTTAGAGTAAAAGAAATGGACGAACCCTAGTTCGTTTAGCAGCTGTTAGGGATAATTTTAGGGCCTCAAAACCATATTGTACTCTCTTCAATTCATGTTTTAATCAAGTAAGACTATCTTAATCATTCAATATGTCTTGTTGTGTGATTCTTATCTGTTCTCGCTTTATCTTTAACATGCTTGGCTAAACCTTCTATTGTGTTTATTTATGATTGTATGAAACCTAGAATGTAGATCTTAGTGGTGTTGCTTCTTGTGATGAATATGCATGTTAGGTCTTAGAAAACCAGCTTTTGTTTGTATCGTTGTTGATATGTCTAGGAAAACATGATTGTGTAGAAAGGATACCATCGGGTAACAGTCTTCATACTACCTTGCCCTTTATATGGTTGATCCACTCTTAATATATTTCAAATGCATTTAATATACTCTTAGGGGCCTTGTAATAGTCTTCATACTACCTTACTTGTGCGTTACCTTAACGGAATATTAAATAGACGGCGGGTTCGTGTAATTCGTTCATGACTTAGGAAATAATTATATAGATCATCACAAGTGTGACAAAGCAACAACACTAGGAGAAGCAATCTAGGGAGTAATACATGATTAAATAAACACAATCTTTTATTATATTGTTATCACCAGTAGCTTAGTTTATATTCAATTTATTAGCTAAAACCAACCAATCTCTCAAACATATGATTTACTTGCTTTCCTATAAATACAAAAACACAAAAATAATCTTCTATCAACCCTTAGAATTCTGTTAGACCTTGATCAAGCCTTCCAAACCTATTCCTCGAGTGAACGATAACAACCCCCCAAGTCTTGCCTATACTACTACTACAACGATTAGGTGCTCTGCCTAGGGAGTTGTAAAACTTTGTGTTGAAATCCTACAACGACCGCATCAAGTTTTTGGCGCCACCGCCTGGGGAATAGTTAGGTTCTGATCATAGTTTAGCTTAGTTCTACTTGCTTGAATCCTTTCAAGTAAGATTTAATTTCCGCATATTAGCTTTCTCGTAGTCTATCTCTTCTTTGTGTTATTTGTTTCGTAACCCATTCTCGTCAACCACCATGGGAGACGAGAATCGTATCCGCACTCTTGGAGACTACTCCAAACCTAGCCACAAGGGCTACAAGAATACCATTGAGCTCCCCATAGGGAACAACGTGGTACCTCTTCGATCCGACACCATCCGGTTGGTGCAAAACGAATGTTCATTCCACAGACTTCGGTCTGAGGATCCAAACCAACACCTCAAGGATTTCCTAAAACTTGTAGACTCACTTGACCTTGACGGTGAAAATAGGGAAAGAACGTACATGCGTTTATTTCAATTTTCCCTTCGCGATCAAGCTAGCAATTGGCTTGAACGTCTTCCAGCAGGATCCATCACCACATGGGAGGATCATACTACCCGATTCCTTGCTCAATTCTTTCCACCGGGATGGACCGCAAAACTCCGCAATGATATCCTTATGTTCCAACAACATCATGGAGAATCTTTATCCGAAGCATGGACTCATTTCAAGGACTTACTCCAAAAAGACCCTCATCATGGCATAGACCTTTGGCTCCAAGTCAAAAAAAATTATGACCATGTCAATCCTGTCACAAGACGAACCATTGACCAATCGGCCTGTGGTAAGCTTCGTGACCTAAACGCCAAAGAATCCTGGGCATTATTAGAGGACCTCGCCCTCTATGATAATGAAAGTTGGAACGACCTAAGGGATTTCGCTAAGCCGGTCAAGGCAATCGCTTTGCCTTAAGATGTCCCGAGTACATCCGACCGCCGCATATCGAGCTCAAAAATTAAGTCTAACGCTTGATGGAAGCTCATCTTGCTCTGACACAACCTACCCAAGTGAACAAAATCACTACCTCATGTGAGATCTGCAGTGGTCCCCACGACACTCAGTA
Source organism: Tanacetum coccineum (assembly GCA_026074375.1). Lineage (NCBI taxonomy): Eukaryota > Viridiplantae > Streptophyta > Magnoliopsida > Asterales > Asteraceae > Tanacetum > Tanacetum coccineum. The sequence continues at coordinate 1,799 of BQNB010036404.1, read as the reverse complement.
TTGCATGGATTTTTCCGAGCAAGCTTATGTTGACTACGCATCCTCGCGCACAAACGAAATGGGAGGTATGAAGTTCACTTCAAACCAAGGGCCAAGGAAATTCAATGATGCCGCCAACACCTAGAAGGAGAAACCAAAATTCAATTGGGCAATGTTCCCAAACCTTCACTAGCCCACAAGGCGGATATATTTCCGTCCACTCCTCTAGTCATCAATTGAAGCTTGAAAAGGCATTACTTGATTTCAACTCTCACCAAGAGAAGAGATTATCTCACCTGAAAACCCAACACGGACAACAACATGACGACATGATTAAAAAAATTAATCTTCTTTGGAAAAATGTTTCCGAAAAGCTCAATGACGCATCTACCACCGAAAATACAAGAAACTCCATGGCCCCCAAAAGTATTGTAGCAATTAGTCATGTCGAGAAACTCAGAAAGAAAGGAATCAAAAGCCCGTCAAAGTTGTTCTCCCCAAAATATCTCTCTCCCGCATCTATAAAAGAACTAAACAAGAATCCGTCAGCCTCAAAACGCGTTTACTTTGTCAATTCGATCGTCATCCTCAGCACAGACAGTGATACGGAAGAAGAAGACATCTCATCAATAAACGCACACGAACACGAACTCGGTAGTAAAATAAGAAGAAATGAAGAGGTAAAGGAGCAAGGCAAGGAAGTAGAAGAAATATTCAAAGATGAAGAAACTGAAATAGAAACAGAAGAAGAAGTCGAGGAAGTGTTTGATAATGAGACCGAGGAAGAAGAAGATGAGGATGAAAAATACTATAACTCTCTCCCTGCTATAAAAGAGCTCATATATCATGAATGGCTGTTGAAGAATCCTCGACCTTCTTGGGTAAAGGAGAAGATAAGAGCCGAAAATCCTAGCAACATCAAGATCTCCTGCATGATCGGTCATTTCTTCCAGAAACATGCTTACATAGACCTAGAATCCCCAATCAATATCATGTCTAGGAATCAATATAATCGGATCATGACTTATAAGCTAGGACCAAGGAAAAAACTGTCAAACCCAAATAAAATTAGAAACTTTGTAGGAAGAGTGAAGGGATTAAGAGTCTTCATAGGAAGTTTAGCCTACAAGTGCAATTTTATGATCTTAGAAGATACCACTAGCGTTATCGATGATTGTTTAGGAGAATTCGTCTTTGGAAAAGCCTTCGTAGATGAGACCAGCCTTGTCTACAATAAAGAAGAAGGAACGGTCATGATTAAACAAGATAGTAAGAAAATCAAATTTAAAATGCCTCACACCATGGAATTATTCAAGCAAATAAGACTTATGGGTGCGAGCACCGATTTCATACCTCCGCTCGCCTATAAAGAAAACATTAGTAATGAAAGGATGCACTATTATCAAAGCTTACTCATTGGGGATGAGTACAGGCAAGACGAAGGAGATAGGAGAGGAGTTAGGCATTTAATGAGGTTAGAAAAAGAGATGATGGACGATAGAGGAGAAGTCATGTAAGAACATGTGGCTTCGAGTCTAGCTACAAGACTCATAAATAAAGAAAAGTGCTTTTTGGGAGGAAACCCAATATTTACTTTTATCGCATATTAAGAGTGTCTTGTGTGTTTTAATTCTTTATAGTTTGTTTATTATGTTTGAATTAGTTTGTAATCATGCTTTGTTTGTTTGTAACTTCGTCATATTTGCAATCAAAGGTATTTTGCAACAAAATAAGTGTAGGGGAATTTATCCGGTTTTTAGAACCAAATTCAAACATGCAAAATAAATTGTTTAGATTAATTCGCATCAGTTTTGAGTCAT